>RJWM01037836.1:0-17165 GCA_004363535.1 Dasyprocta punctata | reverse complement strand
TTTTTTTTTTTTTTTTTGAAACAGATGTGGAGAGTGGGGGCAGGGCAGGGCAGGGCATAGGACTGTGTAGGCAGTAACTCAGTAAGTTACCAAGTCGCTCAGGCTGGGCTCAAACTTATGATCCTGATGGCCTTAGGACATGAATTTGTCCTCATTGGGACTTTCCTAGTTAATTATCTCCAGTTGGCTCACTGGTTACTCTCCCCCGTGGACTTCTTACATTTATGAGAACAAGGAAGAAAGGCAAGAGTCTGGCTGCACAAAACTGAGTTCCATGCTATGAGCATGACTAAAGCTATGCTCCGTTCAGAAGAGTGAGTTACCTGGGAACAGAACCCAGGACCTTTGAATTCTCACATAGGAGTTGGAAATCACCTTAACCGTAAACCCATTTAAGAACGTGACTTTGAAGACTGACTCTAAAGGATGTTTTGTACAAAACTCTAGAATTAGACTCTCTTTGAGCTAACAAACAGGCAAGTGACCAAACCTTCCAAGCTCAGAGAGTATGCCCTAGGCTAAATTGGTGGGGAGAAGGAAAAACAAACACAAAGTGGTTGGAAAGGAGGTAAACAACACGGAGATTGAACTGAAGGATGAGTGCAAGCCTGGAGGTTGTCATGAATATTTATCTCCATGAGTAGGGTCCCCCCACTTCCTGAGGACTCGAGGAACAGAGCACAGAAGGTACGGGTCCTCCACCTGAAAGAGCACTAGTTCATTTGAGGATCAGAGCAGGTAGGGCCCTGGATTCAGCAAACAGGCTCAGTGTGGGGAAAGTGGGACTAGAAAGACCTCAAGTGTTTGGAGATCTCTGTTGCCTTTTGACCTCCCTTGCCCCTGGGCACCTTTCTGAGAGCATGAAGATAGTCATAGAAGTTTCCTTCCAGCTCTGAACTACTGTTGTTCTGTTTGGGTGAATGGTGTGGCAAGAATAGCTAGTTTCTAGTGAGGCCCTGTGGTCCCTTAGATAATGTGTGTCTTCTAGAAAAAGCAGAGCATCTTGGTTAGCATGCTTGCTGCTCTGCTTGGTTGCGGCTAATGGAGGAAATGCTCTGATGGGAGCTAGAGACAGTTGGACTCCTGTTATTTTCCATGACTGAGTTGTCTGTGTCATCTGCTTTTAATTAAAAAAGAAAGAAAATCATTTTTTTTCCTTCTATCCCTACCCCAACTCCCCACTGCTGGCCTTTTATAAGCAGTAAAGTCAAATCTAAAAATAACGGGAGGGGGCAGGCTTAAACTGAAGACAAGGAAAGCCTGATGAGCCCGAGTTGGAGCTGGAATCATCTGCCCAGCAATCGACCATTTAACACACAAGGTCATCTTTGTAACCCTGGAACTGCATTTCAGGTCCTCACTGCTGGCTCCTGATGGAAAGTGGCTGAGCTCTTCCACCGCTGAGGAGGGGAAAGGCAGAAATGCCAGTGTTTACTTCTGAGCTGCAGGAGGGAGCGGCATCTCTAACGGATTTGGGGAGGGGCGGGTATTTGTCTGCGTTGTGGAAAATGGGTGGTGAATTGAATCCAGCAGGGGCTGGAGAGAGCTGGTGCCTGGGCCTGAGCTTCCTGGAAGCCTGGAAAGAGAGGCCTGGCAGTGAGTCCTGGCTACACAGCGCTTACCAGCAAAGGACTTTCAGGCTGCATGGAGGTGTTTGCAAAGAGCAGGACTGCAGAGCTGAGGTGGCCTGAATGGGTGTCTTTTGATGGGGAGGGCACCTCTCTGAGCAGGTCTGAGTCTGTGTGTTGAGATCTATGTGTCCTTCTCCAGGGTTAGACCACAGGCTTGCTGGGGCACGAGGAAAGCATTTTGGGGCCCAGGTGGCTCTGAAGCAATGGCAGCTGAAGTGCCTGGATTCATCAGACTTAGGATTAGCAGTTAACATGGCGCCTTCCTCTCTGGCTCCTGTGAGACATTCCGATGGAGGTGGCAGGGAGTTGCTCCACACTCTGGAAACCCAGGGCCTCAGGGTGCCATCTCGTTGCTAAGCCACCTGGGGTGTTGTCCACGTACCCTTGGATGCTGTCACATGGGCTTCTCTATGCTTGTCTTGGAAATGATGGCTCTTCACAGACTGTTGTCCTGGCCCACCGTGAGGGGCTGAGACCAGAAGTCTTATACAGCGAGGCTGTGTGTGCCCAGCAGCCACTGGCCACTGACAGTGCTGGAGGGTGACTAGTAAAGGACAGGTAAGCGTGACCTCTGACAGTGCACAAGAGCTGGAGTGGCAACGAACCACAGAAACCAGTCCTTGAATGTACAACGTGGTCATCCCGTAAGTGGGATAAGTAAAAGGTGTGTGTGTGTGTGTGTGTACATATGACTGTGTACATACGTGTGTGTGTGTCTGTTTATTCAGAGCATAAAGAGCAACAAAGGCTTACTTTTTTTTTTTTTTAGAAGAATATGTTGTTTAAGCTATTCGAAGTTAATATTGACAACACGTTCGTATGAAGTCAGACATGTGTACCCTCCTCAATCCCCAGGAAGAAGTAAACAAAGAATTTAAGTATAACCGCAGAGATGAAACTTGCCACTAAATAACTTCAAAGAATTAAGTACTCTGTATACAATTGAAATCCTAGAGAACATAAATGTACAAAATATATAAACTCATCTAATGTACAGCTGTATTCTTCTAGATGGGGGGTTTTGCCATTATTCCAAGAGTTGTGTTGTACAAATTACAATGAATTTGTATCATCTGTGGATAAAGAAATAAACCAGTGAACTAAAGGTTTTACTGTTTTGTTTGCTTGGGATTATTCTATGGATTATTAAGCAAATATTCTACATACTACATCATACCATTCTGATGATAATGTGTCGATGGATCTCTGTTTGATTTAGTCTCAGTGAATCTATTTTTAAAAAACATTAAGCACTGGGGCCAGGGATATAGCTCAGTAATGCAGCACCTGCCTGGCAAGCATGAGATCCTGAGTTTGATTCCTAGTACCCACCCCCCTGCAAAAACAAAAAAGCATAACCATTTAACAAATATTTGCTGTTTTATTTGGCTGAATGAGCCAATAGTTATTTCTTTTTTACTGCTTAAGATATTCCTCTAGAGCATTCACTTAAAACTGATAGTGAATGTGATCACCCTTTGTCATTATGCTTGACACACGTTTTTTTTTGGGGGGGATATCAGGAATCAAACTCTGGATCTCATGCTTGCCAGGCATGCACTGTGCCACTGAGCTAAATCCTTCACCCCAACATACACTTCTTGAATGTGTGTTTCATGTCATACTTATATACATCTTATGCCTAAAAGGATTTTAAAAGTTGGATCTAGAGGTCTTTTTAAAAAGTTGAATCTAGAAGTCTTTTAAGGAAAGAAAGACTTTGAGAAACAATACAAACCATTCAGAGCTTTGAGCAACCCAAACATGGACCACAAGGAAGCCAGTCATAGCCCACAGTTGTCCTCACCAAACCCCAGTGTCCCTGAGAGTCAGGTCACAATGAAGCCAGTGCCCAGGGAGGGGACATGCTTCTTTCCACATAGAACATTCCCACCCAGAACATCTTTCCTTTGACATTGAAGTTCCAAGGTGACTTCTTTTTGTAAGAGGTATGGAAGATCACCAGGGGCTCCAGGACTGGAAAGTAGAAGACACTGCCTTGGTGTATTTTAAGGCCATTGTAAAAAAGTCATAAGAATATAACAGGAAGTTCTGGGGCTCAGTGGTAAAGGTCTCAGGTCTCAGAGGTCAAGTCATAGGATATTTCCAGAGAGAGTCATACAAATCTTCATCAAATGTAATTTCAATTACCTAAATTTCAAAATGGTTCAACATTGTCATCTGTGTAAGAGCAGGAGACTGTCCCTGTCTCTTGGCATGTTTGTATCACATTCTTGGCTGCAGGGAGCTGTTTTGCGTGGATCCAGAGGCCCTGTGGTGATGATGTGGAACAGGGGCTTTGTTTTGGCTCTGCTCCTAACTAGTTGGCTAACTCCAGCTAATCTGCAGACTTTTTTCACCATCAGCAAAAACATTAAATCAATGATTCTTAAGGACCCAAACACTGTGATTGCAGGATACAAGTCAAATATTCTTTGGAGGGCTGTGTATACAGTTATCATTTTCAAAAGAGGATGACCACATTTTACTTTAAGGTGGTCTTGTCATCTTACTGATTTTCACAAAGGTTGATGTCTGAGTCTGATTTCTGTCACTGGAACAAAATATTGGAGAGTGGGTAGTTTACACGGAATGGAAGTTTACAGAGCTGATAGTTCTGGAGGCTGCAAAATCCAACAGATATCTGGTTGGCATGCAGTGAAGATTTTCTTGCTGGATCATAACATAGCAAAGAGTATATCAGATGCCAGAGAGAGCTCGCTTTTATACCAAAGGCATCCCCTGTAAGCTTATGAATCTGTTAATCCATGAATGGCTTAATCCATGAGCGTAGAGCCTTCATGACCTAATCATCCCGAATCACCATTAATGGACAAGTTTCTCATTAATGAACACAACAGCCGACACCCATAATTTAAAGGAGAAAAGGTCCACATCTTAAGAGGATTCATTCCATGGTCAGTTGGCTCCAAGGCAGAAACACCATAGGGGAAGGATGTGGTGGAACAAAGCTGCTTAGATTACGGTAATAGGGAAGCAGAACAGGGAAATGGTGCCAGAGAGGAAGGGACAAGGGACCAGGCCTAGACACCCAAGGTCATGTCTCCATGATCCACCCAGATGTGTGCTTCCTGGGTAGATCTCAAACTCAGTCAAGTTAACGCCTCACCCTAACCACCACACATTGTTTTTGATTGCTTGTTTGTTTTGAGACAGTCTTGCTATATAGTTCAGGGCTTGAACTCACTGTGTAGCCCAGCGTGGTCTCACTTGGTGATCCTCCTGCCTCAGCCTCTCGAGTTCTGGGATTACAGATAACACATGAAGTATGGGACTGTTTCAGTTGATACATTGTCTTAATTTGAGAAGTTTAGAAGTTTAACTGAGAGACTCAGCAGGGAGCCAGGATTCTTACTTTGTAAATATCCTCATCCTGTGCAAAGCAGGGCAAAGAGATTTTTGTGAGTGCTACATCTGCCCTGAAGGTGGGAGGGTGGCCTGTATACAATATAAGGGAGAAGAGACTTATTTTGCCCCTTTTGCTCTGGCTGCTTTTGCTTGCTGCTGCTTCGAAGTGTTGCCCCTGTGCTATGCCACCCTGCCTTGGAATAAGCTGATTATGGACTGAAACCTCCAAAAGCTGTAAGATAAATAAACATTTCCTTTCTTCATTGTGGGTGTCAGGTATTTTGTCCCAGAAATGAGAGAAAAGTAAAAGTAACCAAGACAGAATTTGGTACCAGAGGAATGGGGTCGTCGCTGTGACTGTACCTGACCATGTGGTTCGAGAGCCTTTGGAAATAGATTGTAGGGAGACTTTGGAAAGGTTCAGAGATACCGCCTGAAAGAGTAGCCCCAGAACAGCTTAGGCTGTTCTGTATGGGAGATTCTTGTAAGAGCACAGAAAACCAGAAGGATGATAGAAATGCTGCTGGTAAAGCCCAGGTTTGGGAGGTTTCTGCTGGGAAGAAGGACTGCATTGGTTGTTGGAGTCCAGATGATGTGTGTTATGGCTTGTCAGAAAGTTTGTCTGCATTTTGCTTGTGTTCAGAGACTTTGCCTGAGACTAAGATTAAGGACAATGGACCAATTAATCTGTCAGAAGAAATTTCAAGGCAGTCAAATTTTGAGGTGGTGGTATGGCTATTGTTGGGGGCTTTTAGCCAGATTTATGTTGTGAATCAAGGACAAAGAGCCCAGCAGGATGATTTAAAACATTGTGAGTTTGGCCAGAAAGGAAGCTCCAGTAAAGTTGTGGACTGTAAAGATAGAACTGAGATCTCCATTGCTGAGAAAGAACAATAAAATAAAATAAAATAAAATAAAATAAAATAAAAAAGGTGGCCTGCAGGCATAATGGGAAGCAGTGGGTCCCCATGCTTTGCAGCCCCAAAACTGCAAAAGTAAAAGAGTTTGCTTGGATGAGAAAGCCTTAGAGCACCATGTTCCAGAATGGTGGCAGTGGCCACACCAGGTTCCAGAATGGAGACAGCATAGAGAATCTGTTCCTCATAATCAGGTTCAGAGTGCCCAGCAATTCAGGCACTTGACCGCTACAGCCAAGAGAGAGGAAAACCTGGCTACTGCTCCAGCTAGCAGCAGACCTCAGCATCATCCACGTGGTGCTGGTTTTAGGTGCATACAGAATGCAAGGGTTCTGAGATTAAAAAGGCCTCCACCCCAATTTAAGAGGGCCTGGGAAACCAGGCAGTGTGCCCCTGAGAGGGCAGCGTGTGAAGCTGTGAGTGTGAAGCCAAAGTGCAGTGGAGAACTCAGAAGTTTGGAAAAGCCAGGAGCGTGCATCATCTAAGGAAACCTGCAATGAGGGAGCAAACCCAGCCCAAGAGAGAAGCTGTGGGATTGGTAACCAACAGAAGTGCAATGGGGGTGGAACCACACAAGCTCTTTGAAGCTCACAATTTGCCGCTGATTGTCTCAAATGGTGCACATGGGATTACAGGATTTAATGTTTGCCCTGCTGGATTTTGGACTTGCTTTTGTCCCAATCCTTTGCACCCTCCTGTTTGTAACTTTTGGAATGGAAATGTTTATCTTGTGCCATTGCATGTTGGGAGTGTTTAACTTTGTTTTCATTTGTACAGGGCCATGCAGCTAACTTTTGCCTTACATCTTGGAGGAGACTTGGGACTTAAACTTTTCAGCAATGCTGAAATTGTTAGGACTTTGGCAACTCTTGCAGATGGACTAAATGCCTTTTGCATAAAGGAGTGTGCATGAGTCTCTGGGGGTCCAAGGACAAAATGTTATGTTTCTAGTGTAATATAATTTTGAAAAACTTAATGGTGGGTCTTGAGGATTGTTAAACTGTGTTATAATGTTTAAGTTGCAAAATGTTAAGAATAAACATACTTCCTATCTGGAGACTGATTTAAACAAATATGCCTGGTTGCCAAGATCACAGTGGGTGGATTGCTATGGTTGATACATTGTGTCAACTTGAGTTTAGAAGTTTAACTGACTCAGCAGGGAGCCAGGGTTTTTACTTTGTAAATATCTCATCCTGTGTAAAGGAGGGCAAAGAGATTTTGTGAGTGCTACATCCGCCCTAGGGAGTGTGTGTGTGGGGTGGCCTGCATACATTATAAGGGAGGAGAAGAGGCTTGTTTTCCCCCTTTTGCTCTGGCTGCTTTTGCTTGCTGCTGCTTTGAAGTTTTTGGCCCTGTGCCATGCCACCTTGCCTTGGAACCAGCTGATTATGGACTGAAACCTCCAAAAGCTGTAAGATAAATAAACATTTCCTTTCTTCATTTTGGGTGTCAGGTATTTTGTCCCAGCAACGAGAGAAGAGTAAAAGTAACCAAGACAGGGACTAATTCCAACACATGAAAGTTAGGGGACACATTCAACTATAGCATGTAGATAAGGGGTTCCAAATTGAGTCAGGAAGGTCTTTCTCCAAGTGCTAATCAAACCAGACCATGTCATATACTGGGCAGGTCTTCACCTGGCCATGTTGGTGACACTGTAGGCAGGGAAAAGCTCCTGTGGCTCATGACTAAAGAAGTCAGGCACCACCTGGCATTAGCTAAAGGTTTACTCTGAGACAGTTGAGATGGGGGCAGGGAGTCCCAGAGAGTGTGGCAGAGAGTGGGCGCTCTGTGGGTTTTATTGGTGGACCTTGCTGTGGCTCTCCATTGCAATCAATGGGGTCTTGGCGCTCATCTGTGTTTGGGGTGATGTCCTAGCCTGGGGTATGTGACACCAGCTCATTGCTGCCATCTGGCATGGATTTGGTAATCTGATAGTTTAGCTTCGTAACTACCTTTTCCAACTACTCAAAACCAGTTGCTCCTAGAACATGCGAAATAAAAATATGATGCACGGTTTTCCTTGAGGGCTCTGTGACATTCTTCCTTGCTCCAGATTGTTTGGCAGGCCCTACTCATGGTTTCCCCATCACAGATGGTGGCAATTCCATCTTCCAGTTACTCTGGCCAGAAACCCCAGCGTCGTCCCACACTCAGCTGGCCAGGAAGTCCTTCTGGCTCCCTCTGCGCTCTGGAATCCAGCCTCTCCTCGCTGCCTCCACTCCAGGCTCCCACCATCTCTTGGCTGCTTGCTTTTAGTAGCTGCCTAATGGCTCTTCCTGTTCTGTTGGCCCTGACACGGCAGCCAGAGTGATCCTGTTCCGGCAGAAGCCACACTGGGTCACTCTTCTGCCCAGGCTCTTCTTTGCTTACTGTCTCGCCCATGGAAAAAGCAAAACCTTTCACTGTGGGTCTGGCCCTGTGCTGCCTCTCCAACCGCTGTTTCTCCCCAGCCACACGGCTCCGCGCCCTACGGTCCCTGCAATGCTTGCAATGCTTTCCTCCTCCTCCTTGTCTGCCCAGCCTCCGGGTTTCCTTTGAGTTTTGGCGTCACATCACTATCTGTGTCCCATTATTTGAAAGCGCACATTGCCACCCATACGGTCTGTACCCCTTCCTGCTTTATGTTCCTCCACACTACTCACGCCGTCTGGCATTATTTCCTTTCTCCATTAGAATGCAAGCAGGATCCCCCCCTCTCCCCACCATGGTATCCTCGGCAGCTAGGAGAGAGCCTGGTACACATAATAGGCACTCAGGAAAGAGGCACGGTGTTGAGAACCCAGTCCCCCGGCCACAGACTCCACAAGGGGGTGCAGCCTGCGTGAAGTGCATGCTCAGACCAGTTCCCGACCCTTTCAGTAAGTCTTGTTCTGCACTGTCTAGAGTGGTTATTGTAGGCAGGGGTTACAGGGAGAATAACTGCATACAGGACACAGAATTTACAATACTGTTTTATGATGATCACCCAGAGTTAAACACAAGAAAGTGCAGGAAAATCTGTCCACAGCACTAAAGACCCAGAATATTCAGCCAAGGGCCCGGATCCCACAGCAATGTCCTGTATGAGTCCAGCTGAATATTCAGAGCCCATGACAATGCCTCCCACAAATCCAACTGGAGTTCTAAGAGTCCACGATAAGGACTCATGCCAGTCGGTTTTACGGATCCGCATTGGGAAGGCCAAAGGTCAGTGGTAGAAGCTAGAAAATCTACGCCAGTGGGGTGAAGGAGCTGTTCCAGTAAGTTGAGGGTTCTACACTGGAGCCAAGAAGTCGTGCTCAAAATAAGGACCAGGGCCATCCTCAGCAGCAATGAAGTCCTGAGCTCCTCCTACAATGAGAACAATCGAGTACAGGTCAGGAAGCCAGTGTGACAGCCTTCTCCTGGAGGTTACACAGCACACATCTTCCCCTCCAGAGCCAGGAAGCGATGCTCAATGTAAGGAGCAGAGCTCCCCCAAAGTGAACTGCAGCCACCATCAGCAATAAGGTCCTGAGCTCCTCTGACAATAATGGCCGAATCCATATTGGGGAAGCCAGCATGACAAGCTTTTCCAGGAGAACCAACGGCTCGAAACAGCCACACTTAGGAGAACCCACAACGCCTCACTCTTCTTCTCCACGTCTCTATGCTGGCAACTTTCCTCAGGTGGGCCAGCTACACACAGCACCACGCTGATTTAATTCAGCTGGTGTTAAGTTGACCACCAGTTTTTAATCCAAAACAGTGGTCAACCCAGGTGTGAACCCTTCTGTCTTTCTCCAGAGATGTCAGTCTTGAAAAAGATCCTGGTAATGAGCCTACAGGGTGCTGATTTTGAAGGTGGACACCAGTGACGGAGTTCGCGATTTCGTCATTCACTCGCACACACAGGCTCGCCTGGGAATCTTGTGATGGTGCAGAGTCTGATCCAGTAGATCCCAGTGGGGCTGAGAGCCTGCATTTCTCAGTGGCTCCGAGGTTCCGGCACACCTTCCCTACAGGCAAGTATTGGAATGGGGCTGGGGTATTGCGTGGGGTACACCCTCACCCCACAACATTTAGAACCAGGCTGGGCCGTGTTAAAGGCCTCGGTGTCCTGGACAGGGTAGCACCTGTCCTGGGAAGGCCTTGTGTGGATGAGGGTGGCATCCAGCGCTTTCTACCTCCCAGCCTTTGAGGCTCTGACCCCTCCCCGGGACCCCTCAATCTTGTGCTTCCCAAGGATCACTCCACTTGCAGCTCTTTCCCAGAAACCAGAGCTCGACTTCCTCACTGCTGTAGTTTGGATCTAGAGCAGTGATGGTGAATCTTTCAGAGCGCTCAGTGCCATAGGCTCGCCACCATGACTCTGGAGTGCCCCTCAAGGCCCATGCACTAAAGGCTTAGCTGCCAACCCGCAGTGTCACTGGGGTGGAAGAGAACCTGAAAGGGGACAGAAGCAGGGTTACTGGGGGTGTGCCCTTGGCAGGGAGCCTTGGGGCCCCGGCTCCTCCTTTTCTCCCTCTTTGCTTCCCGGCCAGCAGAGGTGAGCGTCCTTCTCTACCAAGTGTCCCACCATGTGGACAGCCTCACTGCTGACGGCAACCACGGCAGCCAGCCGGTGATGGGCGGAGACCTCTAAAACTGTGAGCCAAGATAAACCTTCCCTCCTTTTCTGTTGATGTTTCTCAGGTATTTTGTCACAGCAATGAAAGCTGACTAACACTCCCCCAACTCCATGTCTGTTTAGCCTTCCCATTTTCCCCTGTGCTCAGGGATCCAGACGGACATCTCTATCCAGGCGTGACTTCCATCTGCCCCCCTGCTCAGCCAGAGGCAGGGATGTGGAGTAATGTCACCAGCTAGATGACCTTAGGCAGGGCACTCGGTGTCTTGAAGCCTCTCCATACTCACCTGTGAGACGGGCATGGTGACAGTATCTACTTCATGGGGTTGCGGGGATTAAAAGATTAACGTGGGCAGAGTATTTAGAGTGACACCTGCCACTCAGTTCAAAGAGCTCTTCCCCCACATCTTAAGTCTCAGGTGAGAAGAACAATGCTCAGGGACAAGGACCACAACGTGCCCGCAAGGTGGCCAGGGGCTGCGTAGACGTTTAATAAGTGACAGGTGACAGCCGACCTTAAGGAATAAAACAAATGGCTCTTTTATGTCTTAATGTGATTTTCTGTTAGAACTGTATTTTTAGAATGTTACACCTTAGGGTTGATCTATTTCTAAGGTTTGTCATTTTTATAGGCAAGGAAATGGCAGGGAACCAACTTTCCCCAGGCAGCGGTGCAGCAGGGCTGTCACTGGGAGGCCCTGGCTCTTCGTTCAGTGGGTTGTGGTACTGCCGCGGTCTGAATGACTCCAAGGGCCCACGTATTAAAGGTTTAGTGCCCAGGGTGGTGACCCTGGCAGGGGCAGTGAAAGCTCTAGGACGTGTGGCCCAATGAGAGGGCCTTAGTGAATTAGTGACCCTGCCTTCCGAAAGGATTAAGGCATTTCTCCTGGGATCCTTGAGTGCCTATGAGAGAATTGTTAGAAAAGGAGCAAACCTGGCTCTCTTCTCCCTCTCTCCCTCTCTCTCTCCTTCTCTCTCTCCCTGTCTCACCTTCCTGGCTTGAGGTGTGACCACTTGCTCTTACACATGTTCCTGCCATTCTGTGACCCCATCCACCATCATTACCAGAGGCCAAATCCCAAATCCATGGGGCCGCCCAATCTTTAACTGTGAACTTTTAAGGCTGTGAACTAAATAAATCTCTTTTCAAAAATTTTCCACCTCAGGTATTTTACAATATTGATACAAGCACCCAGCCCTGAGTGGAAAAGATGCCTGTATCCTGGGTCCTGCTATTACACAGCTACGTACGAGCGATAAGGAAATAGTATCCTCACTGATTTTTTTTTGTTATTTTTTTTATTTTAAACAAAAGGAAAGTAAGAAACCAAAACAAAACAATTTCACAGCCAGTCAATAAGACAGTAACAATCATCAGCACATTGCATATCTCACTGATGTTTATGGCCCTTTCATTTCACTTCTCAGACACTGCCAACACTGCCGAATTTGAACAATTTGAGAGCATTTATTTTCACATGGGAAGATCATTAGTGAGATTGTGAAATTATTGGTGTAGCCCGCTATGCATGATGAGGGGGGAAAAATCCCTCCATGTTTCACAGCGTTTTATTCCCAGAAAGACCTACCTGAATGTTGGAGAATGTTAGACATGAAGAAAATGTATTTACCTAATGTCACTATGGAATTATTCCTTTTTAAATTGCATCATTATTAATGAGCCACATCCTGTTTTGGGGAAATAAGGTCTTCGATATAAAGCAATTTAAATTGCTTTCTAGTATCCTAGATGAGCAACCAGGGCAAAATCTTACCTGGTAAATACTGTAATGATAGTCACATAAATGAGGTAAACATTCATTCTTTTGTTTGCTAAACGCCCTCCCTTCTGAGACGATGTTTTGGAAAACTGCTAGTCTAAGGTATTATGCAAAAGGGAGTTATAGTTTAAAAAATGACCTCAAATCCCTGGCATCGTGCTTGTTGCCAGGCAGGAAGTTGGTGTGAGTTGGACCAGTTGTAGTACATTTTCCTTAGCAACAAGGATTTGGGTTTGAGGATGGGCATGTGTCCTGAACTAGATGGTGCAGAATCTTTCCTTGGCTGTTTTTGTTTTTATTTTTGAAAGAGGGTCTCACTCTAGTCCAGGCTGGCCTAGAATTTACGATCCTCCTGCCTCAGCCTCCAGAATGCTGGATTACAGATGTGCGCCACCACACTCTGCTCTCCTTGCCATTTGAAAAGAGACAGAAATTGGTAGGAGGGAAGAAGAGTTTCTTTATTTTCTTGCTTTGATGCCAGGAAGATGCAAAGTTGTAAACCATAAGCAGCTCTGGTCCTAACGTTGGGCAGATAACGGTGGGGGCAAAACAAGCAGCCGGCAGGGAAGAGCGTTGAGCAGGGAGGGAGGAGGTCTCTGTCGGTGTCAGCGGCTCTCGGTCTGCAGGCCCACCTGGCTGTCCTCCACCTGCACTGCAGCATTAGCTGGCGAGAAGCTGTTTCCTTCATTGTTGGTTTAGGTTTTGAAGTTTCGCGATAAAACATTGAAAAGAGTTCTAATTCATGCGAGTTTTTTCTTGGCTAGCTAAACAAGCTAATCAAGTGTGCCTTCTCTATCCTAGAAAGTAGACCTTTGGTGAGGCTAATATTTACAAATGTTATCTATCTATCTATCTTTATCTCTATCTATAAAGATATCTCAAGTTGTCTCTTTCGCATTTACTCTATATTATTTATGTAATCACAAATGAGGAAAATAAAGTTCAGGAAATGTGTCCAGCAACCTGGCTATATGCCCAATGTCCAGGCAGTCTTAAATCTGGAATATTTCTGAAGAAACTTGCCAGTAGATCCAGAAGTGTCTGTTGAAGTAGTCTGTAGTTCAGAGCAGAACCGACTGTATCAAGAAGCAGCCTATTTAATTGCAGTGACTCCTTTGGAAACCTTTTTTGTTTTTTGTCTTGAGCACATGATCAAAGTAATGACCAAACACTAAATAGATACATTAATTAAATAAAATATTCTCATTTTGTATTAAATTCTGGAGATTTGCGAGCAGGACAACTGAGACGAATTTCACTCAGCATAGTGTAAATCATAGTTTCTGAGAGGGAGAGACTTGAAAATAAAATCAGCTTGGCGATTCTTTGGGATTTTTCTGCAGGATAATGTTGGAGTCTGGTGAGTGAGCTAAAAAAAAGAGACAGTATCACTATTCAAATTTATAAGACCTGTGCCACATGCATGAACACTTTCCCTCAAATACCATCTATGAGCCTTTGAATTTATTCTTGTCTGAAGTGTTCCTTTCATCGGTAAAGAAAAAAAAAAAGAAGAAGAAAATGAGTTTTTCTATTGAGTTCTGCAGAATCAGGCAAACAAATAGTTAGCTTCCCAACCTCTGGTACTTCCAACTTTATTTGGAACGAATTTGTATTCAGGTTTATATAGATTCGAGAGGAAGCTGGAATACAGACACATCCCTGAATTTAACAGCGCCCCCATCGCTGTGTGCAGCCCTCCCTTGCCCAGAACTCAACAGATGTGTGATAGGGTAGCTGGCAGGAGGTCTGGATGAAGTCACCAAGGAACTATTTGGTTAGTGACTCATGATTTGGGTTTAATTGTTTTGGCAAAGTCAGTATGTTGTCCTTGTGTAGGAATAGAAATAATGAGGGGATCTGGGTCAGTGCCATTCCTGATAGTTTGAAGGAGCTGCTGTAGAATTTTTGGTCTTGAATAAATACAACGGAAATGGGGGCCCAGCAAAGGAAGATGTGGGGTGATGACATCCAGTGCTTAACTATCGGTATGAATGAAAACAGAGGTCCCCCAGGAAGAGACATTCAGTCCCTTGAGAAAGAGTCTCGCCACAAAGCGAAAACAGCCTTTTGGATGATGGTTTCATTTGTGATTTTTTTTTTTTCTTTTTGAGGTAGGGTTTCGCTGTGCAGTTCAGGCTGGCCTTGAGCTCACTTTGTAGCCCAGTCTGGTCTCGAACTTGCAATGGTCCTCCTGCCTCAGCCTCCTGAGTGCTGCGATTACAGGTGTGTGCCACCATGCCCAGATCTAGTTTGTGAATAGTGATAGTTTATCACTTGAAATTGTGTTATGAGTAGAAACCTATAGTTTTTTTCAACAGTGATCCCTCTGTGTGTGTGGTCACGGTGACCCTCCGCTCACCAGTGTCTCTCAACTGTCTGCAACTTGACTGAGAACCAAAAAGTGAGGAAAAAAAAAAAATGGCTAAACCAGATGCCCAGGAATCCGTTGAGCAGAGCCCATGCACTTTATCTATAGTCTGCTTGGAGCCTTCTCGTGTTTTCTCTCCTGAATGTCCACCACTCACATAAACCAGGCCCTTGGAACTACCCCCGGCCCCTGCCTCTCCCCTCTTCCAACACCCCACCCTTCTCTAGGTCAGGCCACTCCGACCTTCTTCACGGGCTTGCAAACGATCCACCCCTCTTCACCTGCAGGCCTGTGTGAGCTTTGTTTTATATTTTTTCAAGGACATTCTTCAGCAGGCTGATAAATCCTACCCTTTCTGGGAGAAGGCTTTCAATGCATGCAATAAAATACAGGGGATTACAGAGAAAGTCAATTATGTTAAGATGCAGCTATCAAAATGTTAATTTTTGAGTTCTGATACCCTGTGTGCTTCTTTCCAGTGTGTTTTGTAATGCGAGACAGGGGTGGGTCTAACAAGTACTGCGGTTTTCAAGCAGTGATGAGTTTGTCATTGTAGCGATGTGTGATCTGAAACCGCTGTGGTTTCTCCTGGTGGCCAGGTCACAGGTGCTGCTAATATGCTTGTGGTTTGTACTCTACATTCCTAATGGGAGGGGATACTAAGTTTCAGTGGAAGGTTAGTGAAAATAAAGAAGTGCTTGTTTCCCCTGCTGTTCATGGAAGTCTGTGGAGCCCAGATTGAGAACTCCCGCTGCAGTCTAGGCCACCACAACTTCCTCGGATTTACTCCATTGACACCTGCTATCCACATCCACATCTCCTCTGCTCTGCATCTTCAAGATGCAAATGTTCTGTCTCCCCTCTCCCTACCATCACTCCAACTGTCTGTCATTGTTGTTGAAAGACAGATCAAAAGGCCTGGGTGTCAGCCACAGGGTGCTCTTCCTCTGCCACAGGGCCTTTGCACATATTTTCCTCTGCTAGGAATGCTTTTCACATCCTTCCTTACTCGTTAGCTCTTCAGGATCTCAGCTCAGCCATCACAATCTTGAGGAAATCTTCCCTGAGCCTCACGATCAGTTCTGCGATCTCTCTTGCTCCATAGCCTTTGTGTTCTCCGTGGTTCTCTTATATTTATTTATGTGGTGCTTTGGTAAATGTCCATCTACTCACCAACTGTAGTTCCCATAAGAAAGCGTTCCATGCCATGCTCATGGCAATGCTTGCTATATAACAGAGAGCCATTAGATGCTTGCAGAATGAAGCAGTGAATGAATGTTTTAAACAAACATTTGAGAAAAAATAATGCATTGCTGTGGTGGGATTAGGGGTCAGGGGAACGAAGCATGTCAGAGGCCGTGAGGGCTGCTTTTGGACGTGAGCTTGCCTGGATGGAGGGCGCCTAAGGAACTGGCGGAGCACGCTTCGGGTGCGTCTGTGAGGGTTCCAGAGACAGCGGCCTGCGGGTCAGTGAAGGCCACCCCCGATGCTCGCGGGGCGATCCGTAGACAGGGGCGGCTAGAATGGCAGGGGAGGAGGAACAGCCTGTGCTCTGCGCGCCTTCCCCTCCAGGTGGGTTTTTTTCCCAGGTGGGTTTTCCTGGCATCGTCGTCGGTGGATGTGAGGCTTCAGGTTCTTCAGTCTTTGACCATGGACTTGGCCCGGCGGTGCTCCACGGGGCTTCTGGGGCTCCAGTCTCAGACCAGGGCTGCATCATGGGTCCCTCTTGTTCTGAGGCTTCTGGCTTCTTGGCCTGAGCAGGTGCTGATGGCTCTGGGTCTCTGGCCAGCAGACAGCCATGGTTGGGCTATGCAACCTGCGAGTCTCCTCCTTCAGGGCCGGCTTCTAGCGTCTCTGGTTCTCTGGAGAGCCCGACTCAGGACGGAGACCGACACAGGACATCAGGGAGAAGATAGAAATTCTCACACAAGCAAAGCGATTAACCAAAAACCCTCCCCTGGAAACGAAGGCTTTCCCTGAAACTGCAAAAGGGAGTTCTGTGTACATTAACAGGCCCCAAGAGCACCACTGTGTTATGGGAGCGAACATTAACCCGCCTGGCTAAGGTCAACCCTAAATATTAAGGCAAGCTTAAGTGACATTATCAGAATTCACGTATTAAAAGAAGACATGTCATAAAAATAATGAAAATCAAGATTGACCCTTTGAAAAGAAAAGATTATTTGGGAAATACCATGTGAGGTCAGATGACTGTAATATACCTATATATTTCCTGGAAATGTATTTTTTTTTTATTATCAACACTTAGACATTTAACGTTATCATTAGAGCTAAAACATTTTCCTTCAACAATTCAACCAAGAAGTGGAAATTTGAGAGGGTGGATGACACAAGAATGAAATGCGGGCCGAGGAGAGAGGATGAGGTACTCGGCTGGATGGTCCAAATCCACCTTCCGGTAGTCAGGGAGGGCTCCAAAGTTGTCTTGTGCAACGTAGTTTTGAGTACCTGTCTTGTTCAACGGAGAAAGTACTACATGTA
>RJWM01037835.1:0-17158 GCA_004363535.1 Dasyprocta punctata | reverse complement strand
TGCTGTTGTGGTTTGTGTCTATATGACCCCCAAAGCCTCATGCAATCATGGGGATTGTGGTTTTCAGATGTGACTGAATGTCATTTGTGACTGATTGATAGTCCAATGCTGGAATTAAAAAGGTGAGTTCTACAATCACACTAGGGTGGGTGACAGGCATACAATAAAAGCTACAAAATGAAGTTTGTGGGCTCTCTCTTTCTCTCCCTTGTTTTCATTCTTTTCTGCAATCACGAACTGTTCTTGCTAAACCACACTGCCATGGAACTAATCAAGTATGTCTTGTCTTCTCTTGTCATATCTCATCTTGACTTTTCTTTTCTTTCCCTTCCTTGTATTCTACTTTCCCCCAGCCCAGTTGTTCTTTCCTTTGGAGCAGTTTCACTTCTTTTCACAATATCTATTGCAGATTTTAGATCTTATTTACTCTCAGTTTCTTACACTACAGAGACAATCTTTTATTTTCTTTCTTTTTTTTGTATCTACAAGATCATAAAATAAATAACACCCTTGAGGTCACAGGTTTTGGAAAGGATTTTCTAAATAGAACCACAATTAAAGAACAAATAACAGAAAGAATCAACAAATGGAGTCATGGGAGTACAGGAAGTCTTGGCCTCCACTCAGAAAGGCAGAGCCTCCACCAGCACACTCCGGAAGTGCACCCCCACTAGCTGCACACAGGATCCAGCTCTACCTGGTCCCATGACTCATGCAACCCACCAGGGTAATGCCTGGTCAGCCTCACAGGACACAGAGGTACTGAGCCAAGCCAAGCCCAGGACCCCAGAGCTGCTCATCAGGGACTGGCCAGCATAGCTGCAGGGCCTTGAAGAGCTTGGGCTCTGCCCATCAGAGTGCAGGGCACACAAACAATCCATTGTTCAGTGGAGTGGCCAGTGTGAGAGGTCCTAGAAGTTGCAGGACCACCCGTCCAGGAGCAGGGCCCTGGCACTGTAGGCCTGGGACTCGCCCAGGCTTGTCTGGTACTCCAGAGGCTCTGAACTTCTTGCAGCTGCACTCAGGGTCTGGGTGGTGCCACACTCCGGGGTAGGCTCTGCCTAACTGCATGGGCCCAGGGGTCTCTGTCCCCAACCAGTAAGGTGGAGACCCCAACAGCACACTCCGGGAGTGTGCCCTCACTAGATGAACACAGGATCCAGCTCTACCCAGTCCCATGACTCAGCACAACCCACCAGGGAAATGCTCAGCCAGCTTTGCAGGACAAAGAGCACACTCCAGGAGTGTGTCCTCACTAGCTGCACAGAGGATCAAGCTCTACTCGGTCCCGAGACTCAGCGCAATCCATCAGGGGAACACCTGGTGAGCCTCGAAGGACACAGAGCCACTCAGGTCCCAGAAGAAAATGACAAAACAAAAGACCAAGAGGCAGTCTCAATTTCCCAACCCACCAAGAACAAAACCAAGAGACACCAAAATGGAAGACAGTGGGAGTCACACAACTGAATTTTCTGAAATGATAGGAAATGCAGTAAAGAAACAGCTTGATGAAGTTATAAACTCAAATCAGAAATAATCTCTGAGCTAAAATATGAAACGACAATCATTATTAAAGAAATGTGTGTATCTAAAGAAGAGCAAGATAAAAAAATAGAAGAACTTTAAAAAATGATCGAAACTATGAATGAACAATATAAGACATAAACAGAATGCAAGAAACAAATTCAAAGGGAAATGCAGGTGTATGGGGTATGCTATGTCCCCCCAAGTCCTCACATACTTTTGATGGGGCTGAGTCTGATGCTTGTGATCAGTTTGTTGTCTAGCACCAGGATTGATGACATGACTGTTGTACACACGCAAGGGTGGAGCCAATGTACAGTATAAGGGAAGGTGGGTCTTCCACTGCGCAGCTTCTGTCCTGTCTCTCTTGCCAGCGTGGCTTGGGCTTGCAGCTTGCAGCCGCCATGAACAGCAGGCCTGCCATGCCATGCTGCCTTGGAGCCAACTTTATGGACTGAAACTCCTGAGAAACTGTAAGAATAAACCTTACCTTCCCTAATTTGGGGTGTCAGGTATTTCATCTCGGTAACAAGTAAAAAGTAACCAAAACAGCGGGAAATGAAAAATTCCATGGAAAGTTTGAAAAACTGCTTGAATGAAGCTGAAGATAGAATCTCAGATCTTGAAGACAGCATTGGAACTCATGGCCACGAAAGAAAAGATCTCTTAAAAATAGTAAGGAACCAAGAAACAATAATCCAATAGCTGCAAGACGATGCCAAGAGAAATAACATAAGATTAATAGGCATAAATGAAAAAGCAGGGGTCAATACTAATGACCTGCGAAGACTATTCACAGAAATAATAGCAGAAAGCCATCCAAACATGGGAAGAGAATCTGAAATGCAGGTAAGTGAGTCATACAGAAGTCCAATTAGCCATAACCAAAATAAATCTTCACCCGAACATATACTAATAAAGGTATCAGAAATACAGCACAAGAACAAAGTACTAAAAGCTGTCAGAGAAAAGAAACAGATCACCTATGAAGGAAAGCCTATCAGAATCATGGCAGACTTCTATATGCACACTTTTAAGTTAAGAAGAGCTTGGAGTGAAGTATTTCAAATTCTGAAAGAAAACAACTTTCAACCCAGATTGATGTACCCTGCAAAACTATCCTTAAAAATTGATGGAGAAATAAGATACTTTCATGACAAAGAAGGACTGAAGAAATTTATGGCCACCAAACCAACACTACAAAGATTACTGAAAGACACTCTAGAGAGAAACAAAGACAGCTACAATCCTAAGAACAACAACAAAAGGAAACCACTAAGCAGGGCAAATAATTAAACAGAAAATGTAGAAAAACAATAACAGAAAGATATCAGGACAGGGATGAGCCAGTACATATCAGTTATATCAATCAATCTAAATGGTCTCAACTCACCAAGAAAAAGAAACAGACTAGCAGAGTCGGTTAAGAAACAAAATCCAACAATATGCTGTGTACAAGAAACACGTCTCACTCAAAAGGAAATTCACAGACTAAAAATCAAAGGCTGGAAAACAATACTCCATGCAACAGGAACCCAGAAAAAAGCAGGGGTAGCTATTATGTTTGCAGACGATGCAAACTTCAAACCGAAAATGATCAAAAGAGATAAAGAAGGTCACTACATACTTGTTAGGGAAAACTTCAAGAGGAAGAGATTACAATCATAAATATGTATGCACCGAATATGGGAGCACCCAACTATGTAACACAATTCTTAATAGACATGAAAAACCAAATAAACAATAATACAGTTATAACAGGGGATCTTAACATCCCATTGTCACAGAGAGACAGATCAACCAAACAAAAAATCAGCAAAGAAATACCAGAACTGAATCAAACTTGTGAACAAATGTACCTAGTAGATGTTTACCAAGTATTACACCCATCAACATCAGAATACACGTTCTTCTAGGCTACACATGGATCATTCTCTAAAATAGATCATATACTGGTCCACAAACATACTTCAGTAAATGTAAAGGAACTGAAATAATTCCATGCATATTATCTGACCATAGCACAGTAAAATTGGAAATGAATAACAAAAAAACCTACAATAACTGCATAAACACATGGAAATTAAATACTACTCTCCTAAATAACCAATGGGTCACAGAAGAGGTTAAAGAAGAAATTGAACAATATCTACAATTGAACAAAATAATACAAATTACCAGAACATGTGGGACAAAATGAAAGCAGTTCTCAAAGGGAAATTTATAGAACTAAGCTCTCACATCAGAAAAATGGAAAGAACACACATAAACGACTTAATGCTGTGTCTCAAACTTCTAGAAAAAGAAGAGCAACTCAAGTCCAAAGCTCAAAGAAGGGAGGAAATTATCAAGATTAGAGCAGAAATTAATGCAATTGAAACTAAGAAAACAATACAAACAATTAATGAATTGAAGAGTTGGTTCTTTGAAAGAGTAAATAAAATTGATAAACCCCTAGCCAACCTTATCAAGAAGAGGAAAGAAAAAGCTCCGATTCATGCAATAAGAAATGAAAAGGGTGAAATCACTACAGACCCGGAGGAAATACAGAAGATCATCAACACTTACTTTGAAAACCTTTACTCACATAGATTCCATAACACAGAAAAAATGGACAGATTCCTAGAAACCTATGAATTACCAAAGCTGAGTCAAGAATATGTAAACCTGCTGAATAACCCAAATTCAGTTAATGAAATTGAAAATGTAATCAGAACACTACCAACAAAGGAAAGCCCGGGCCCTGATGGAATCACTGCTGAATTCTACAAGAAATTTAGGGAAGACTTAATGCCAACACTCCTCAAACTCTTCAATGAAATTGAAAGTGAAGCAAGTCTCCCTAACTCATTCCTGGAAACAAGTATTACCCTAATACCAAAACCAGAGAAATTACCCATCCAAAACACAAAATTACAGACCAATCTCCTAATGAACTTAGATGCAAAAATCCTCAATAAAATACTGGCAAATAGAATACAGCAAGTTATCAGAAAGATTATGGACCATGATCAAGGGGGATTCATCCCAGGAATGCAGGGATGGTTCAACATACGCAAATCAATAAATGTAATACACCATATCAACAGGGCCAAGGACAACAACCACATGATCATCTCAATAGATGCAGAAAAAGCTTTTGACAAAATCTAACACCCATTCATGATAAAAACCCTACGGAAAATGGGAATAGATGGTCTCTACCTCAACCTGATAAAAGCCATATATCATAAACCAACAGTCAACATCTTACTAAATGGACAAAAACTAAAAACTTTCAACCTAAAATCAGGAACAAGACAAGGATGTCCATTATCACCCCTCCTATTCAGTATTGTTCTGGAAATATTAGCCAGAGCAATTAGACAAGAGAAAGAAATAAAGGAAATAAGGATATGAAAGGAAGAAGTGAAATTATTATTTGCAGATGTTATGATACTCTACATAGAAGACCCCCAAAAATCCATTAGAAGACTTCTAGAAGAAGTAACCAAATTCAGTAATGTTGCTGGATACAAGGTGAACATTCAAAAATCAATAGCATTCCTTTACACAAACAACAAAGTCACTGAGAGAGAAACAAGGGAAACCACACCCTTCACTATAACATCCAAGAAAATGAAATACTTAGGAATCAATCTAACAAAGGAAGTAAAAGATCTATACAGTGAAAATTACATTACTCTAAAGAAGGAAATCAAAGAATATTTCAGAAAATGGAAAGATATTCCCTGTTCATAGATAGGAAGAACAAACCGTGAAAATGGCCATTCTCCCAAAATTATTATACAGATTTAATGCAATCCCAATCAAAATACCACTTGCCTACCTCACAGAGCTAGAGAAAGCATTCCTGAAATTCATCTGGAACCAGAAAAGACCCAGAATCGTAAAGGCCATTCTGGGTAACAAAGTTAAGGCAGGAGGCATTATAATCCCTGACTTGAAACTATACTACAAATCTACTGTGATAATATCAGCATGGTACTGGAATCAAAACAGACCTGAAGATCAAAGATCAAAAACAGACTAGCAGATACAGCCACAACTACAAACACTTAGCCACTTCATCTTTGACAAAGGGGCCAAACTTGTACATTGGAAGAAAGATAGCCTCTTGAACAAATGGTGCTGGAAAAACTGGCTTTCTATATACTGTAACCTAAAACTAGATCCATGTCTATCACCATGCACTAAAATAAAGTCAAAATGGATCAAAGATCTGAATATAAAAACAGAGACACTAAACTTACTAGAAGACAAAGTAGGTAAAAATCTTGATGACATAGGAGCAGGCAGAGGCTTCATCAACAAAAATCAAACTGCACGGGAAACGCTTTGCAGAATCAACAACTGGGATCTCATCTTACTGAAAAGTTTTTGCATGTCAAAGGAAATCTGCAACAGAGTGAAAAGAAAACCCACGAACTGGGAAAATATCTTAGCCAATTGTCCATCAGACAAAGGACTTCTATCTAAAACATATACAAGACTTAAAAGAAATCAGGCCCCTAAAATTCAAAGACCCAATCCAAAAATGGGCATTTGAGATGAATACACACTTTTCAGAGAAAAAATACAAATGGCAAATAAATATATTAAAAATTGTTCAACATCAATGGTCATTCGGGAAATGCAAATTAAAACAACACTGAGATTCTATCTCACTCCACAAAGAATGGCCAAGATTAAAAAATCAAGCAACAGCAAATACTGGACGGGCTGTGGAGAAAAAGAAACTCTTCTCCACTGTTGGTGGAAGTGTAGACTGGTGCAACCACTGTGGAAGTCAGTGTGGAGATTCCTCAAGAATCTAGGATTGAAGATTGCATTCAACCCAGCTATCCCACTTCTGGGCATTTTCCCAGAAGAACTGAAAACATCATACCACAGTGATATTTGTGCACCCATGTTTATAGCAACCCGATTTGTAATAGCCAGATCTTGCAAAGAACCCAAGTGCCCATGAATCAAAGAATGGATAAAAAAGATGTGGTATTTTTATACAATGGAGTACTACTCAGCTATTAAGAAAGATTGCATTTAGACTTTTATAAGTAAATGGTGCGACTTGAGACCATACTCATAAGTGAGTTAAAGCAAACCCACATGTGTAAATACCGTATTTTCTCCCTAGTGTAAGAAACTGAAAAAGTATATATGATCCAAAATCTATAATAAATACTATGTAAGGGTAAAAAACAGCTTGAAGAGCAAAAGTAATTGGGAAGGGAAAAGGGGGAAAGAAGGAAGGGAAAAGGAAAAGATATAAAGTTTTATATATGTATATGTAAGATGACTAAAACGAACACACTGCTGAATGTATTAGTTATTGAGAAAGAACAGTTAATACTCATATGATTAGATCAATTTTACTTGTGTATATTTGTTAATATAAACAACCATTTTGAAGATAGCAATACACAATATTGCAAGCATTGTCAATTTTCTATCATCCTGTTTTTTAAACCTGTAATTTTACTCTTGTGCATTTACTCTAGTCATTTGTTTGTGTCTTTTTCTTTTTGTCTTTCTTATATGTGTTTTTGCTTGTTTGTTTGTTTGTTTTTGCGACACAGGGGATTGAACTCACAACCTCGTGCCTGCCATACAGGTGCTTAAGTCCCTGAGCCAAACTCACCGGCCCTGGTTTTTTGAAGCAAGGTCGCACTGTGTAGCTCAGGCCAGCCTTGCACTAGCGCTGTAGCCCAAGCCAGCCTGGAACTCACAAGTCTTCTCCTACCTCAGCCTCCCGAGTGCTGGGATTAAAGGCGTGTGCCACCACGCCAGTCTCTTGTGTCTTTTTTTTTCTCTAAAATAAAAAAAATGGAGTCATGTCAAATCAAGGGCATGGTGGTGCATGCCTGAGATCCCAGAACTCAGGAGGCTGATGCAGGATGTTTGCTGTGTGTTCAGAGCTAGCCTGGGCCACATTTTGAGTTTAAGTGCAGCCTGAGCTATATAGTGAGACCCTATTTCAAAAAATACAGCCAAAGAATCAACTAGTAGGGGAGAAGATGACCTACACATGGGAATATTTTATTGACAGCTATTCCTCAGACACAGTACTAATATCTAGAATAAAGAACTCAAAAAATTAGACCACCTAAAACAAAACATTCAGTCAAGAAATGGCCAAGTGAAATGAACAAAGGGCCAATGCATATAAGAAAAAATGTTCAACATCTTTGGCCTCTGTAGAAATGCAAATTAAAGTAGCATTATGATTCCATTATGCTACAGAGTGGCCACGATCAAGAAATAATAAAAAATAAAAAAATAGTGATGAAGCTGTAGTGAAAAAGGAAACATCCTACCTTTTTGCTGGGAATGTGAACTCATGCAAACCTCAAAGAACTAAAATTGGGAATTTCATACGACCCAGCTATCCCCCATCTAGGTAATTTCTCCAAAGTTCTCAATATATCATATTACAGCAATATTCATAGTAGCACATTTTGTAGCTAAATGTCAAAAGCAGCCTGTATACCCATCAAGAGACAACTGTATGAAGAAAATGTGGTATATATGCATAATGGAATACTACTTGTTTACCAAGAAGGATAAATTTGAGACATTTACAGGAAAATTGTCGCACATGAAAAATATAATGCTGAGCAAAATAAACCAGACACAGAAGATTAAATAGTATATGCTGTCTCTTATTTGAGTAAGGCAGAGTACAAACAGAGAGAATAATAAAGAATGGATAGAAGGAGGCAACAGGATGGATTTCTTATCAAAAAGAGGCTGTCTAAGATATCAAGGATGAAGGGCAAAGGAGGAGGGAGAAGGAAACAAGTAGAATAAAGATATGCCATGTACAGAAGCCAAATTAACCAAGGAATGTAAACATTAGATGCAATAAAATGAGCTAAAATGAATAATATCAGCAAGAATGAAAATGAGGAAAGTGGAATTACAGTAGGAACGAGGGGATGGAGGAAATGGGATTAAAAAAGAAGTAAGGTGTAGTATGTACATGTATCCATCCCACAAGGTAATTTTGAGCTGCATGTTCTGCATGGCTGTACTAATAAAAATAAATAAATAAATAACCTAAAAATAGAAACTCCCTGTAGCCAAGACACTTCCTTTCTACATATGTCCCAGAAAGACTTAAAAGCTTCATACTGGAGTAATAATTGCATACCCTTACTTATAGCAGCACAACTTACAATAAGCAAATCTTGGAAGAAACTTTTATGTCCATCAATAAATCAATAAACAAAGAAAATATGGTATCTATATAAGATGAAGTACCTCTGTCGTGCAGCCAATTAAAGCCATTTGTAGGAAAATGGTTGCAGCTGGAGACCATAGTGTTAAGTGAAACAATGAGACACACATCTTGCAGTTTTATTACTGATCTGTATTTTCATTTCTGGTTAGAAGAGCAAGTGTCTCATGTCATTGGTATTTTATATTACTATATTTACATGTCTGTATCAAAATCATGGTGTACACTGAAAGTATATACAAGATTAATTTGCAAATTATACCTTAATAAAGTGACTGGGAAGGCAGAAAATTGAAATTTATAGATGGGACCGCTAATTTCTAGAGTTTATAATCTATCACACCTTCTGCATCCCCTATACAGTGCTGTATGGGTCATGGTTTGAGCATGTTCATGGCTGCCTGCCCAAGAGAGAGAGGGAAAACATCCTGGTGCTGAGTTATGAAGAACTGATGGAGGAAACTATGTTGTGCAGTCAATACATGCCATCCTCACTGTCTGCACTCCCTCTGACACCATTTCCCTCAGAAGCATGTTTGATTGGTTTTCCTTTTTTAGTCTCCTTGATGTATCCTTCCAGACACAGCATGTTTTCTTTTCTTTTTGAGATACTGTATTGCTGCATAGTTCAGGCAGACTTTGAACTGACTATATAGCCCCTGCTGGCTTTAAACTCATTGTGATCCTCCTGCCTCAGCCCCCAGAGTGCTCCATAGTGCCAGGAAAGATATTTTTAAAATAACAAGGAATGTTGCGTCTGGGAGGATCCAAACAGAAGACAACTAGCCAGCCTTCCTGGTAAGTGGTGCGAATGGCACAGATTCTAGGAAGAGAAAAATCAGCACCTCCTGAAAACCCACCATGCTTATTCTGGGAAGAGCCAACCAGAAGACAACTAGCCAGCCTTCCTGGTAAGCAGCACAATGAGTTCCAGGAAGATAAAAGTCAGTGTTTCCTGTGAGCCTACTGGCGAGTGGGTTGAGAATCAATCCCCCAACTCCTGTAAGCAACCTGCTGGTTTGGAGGACTAGCTAAGTTGATAGCAACTAAGGTACATAAAGTAACTAAATGTTTGTATTGTTTGGTTGATTTTGCAGGTCTGGGGTCAGAAGTCTGAACATCTCTTGTAAGGATGACAGTATGCAATGTAGCAAATATGGGGGACTTCTATCTTGTCTTTAAGGCCCAAAATTGTTCTCACTGTTTTGCTTTATTTTGATTAATTGTCTTGCTTTATTCAATATTCTGTTTTGATTGGTTTAATTCTAGTTTGTTTCTGGTTTGGTTTGGAATATCTGTGAAGTTAACAAGATATACTATCATAGCTATTGTTTTCCTAGTATCCTGCTTTGAAGTTCTGTACAGATTTTAACTGCTTTGTCTTGATTGACTTTGTTCTGTTTTGTTTCTTCGGATTTTACTATCTTTAAATAAAACTTTAAAAAATGAACAAGGAATCAGGAAATAACAATTAAACAGTTGCAAGATGCTGCAAAGAAAAACAACATAAGATTGATAGGTATAAATGAAAAAGAAAATGACAACACAAATGATATAAAAAGACTATTTAAAGAAGTAATAGCTGACAAACATGGGAAAGGAAACTGACATACAGATATGTGAAGCGTATCGAACTCCAATTAGCCATCACCAAAATAATCTATCCAATTTCTGAAATCCTCTTCTATTTCCATTTTCAGAGTACTGTAACTTTCACTGTACAGATCTTTTACTTCCTTTGTTAGATTAATTCCTAAGTATTTCTTCTTTTTTGGATGCTATATTGAAAGTTGTGGTTTCCCCTATTTCTCTCTCAGTGAGTTTGTTGTTTGTTTACAGGAATGCTTTTGATTTTTGAGTGTTGACCTTGTATCCAGTTATATTGCTTAATTTGGTTATTACATCTAGAAGTCTTTCAATGGAATTTTCAGATCCTTTATGTAGAGTATCATATCATCTTCAAATAATAGTAATTTAACTTCTTCATTTCCTATGCTTATTCTTTTTCTCTGTCTTGTCTAATTGCTCTGGCTCATGTTTCCAGAACTATATTGAATAGGAGTGGTGATAATGGACCTCTCTGTCTTATTCCTCATTTTAGGCTGAAAGATTACAGTTTTTCTCAATTTAGTAAAGTGTTGGCTGTTGGTTTATGATATATGACTTTCATCAGGTTGAGGTAGAGACCATCTATTCCAATATTCTTTGTGTTTTTAACAGAAATATTCCCTGTTCATGGATAGTAAGAAGAATCATCTTGAAAATGGCCATTTTCCCAAAATTGTTATACAGATTTAGAGCAATCCCAATCAAATGCCATTTACATACCTCACAGAGCTAGAGAAAGCATCCCTAAAATTCATGTGGAACCAGAAGAGACCTAGAATAGCAAAGGCAATTCTGGGCAACAAAGGTACATCAAGGGGCATCATAGTCACTGACTTGAAACTATATTATAAAGCTACTGTGACAAAATCAGCATGGTACTGGAATAAAAACAGACCTGAAGGTCAAAGGAGTATATTAGATGATACAGGCACAACTACAAACACATTCAGCCACCTCATCCTTCGCAAAGAGGCCAAACATAAACATTGGAAGAAAGATAGCCTCTTTAATATGTGGTACTGGAAAAACTGACTTTCCATATGCCATAAATTAAAACTAGATCCCTGTCTATCACCATGCACTAAAGTCAAGTCAAAACAGATCAAAGAACTGAATATTAAAACACAGACACTAAATTGGCTGGAAGTCAAAGTAGGTAAAAATCTTAACGACATAGGAGTAGGCAGAGAGTTCATGAAGAACAATCAAACCACACAGGAAATACTTCTCAGAATCAACAACTGGGATCTCATCTTATTAAAAAGTTTTTGCGCTGGGCGTGGTGGTGCATGCCTTTAATCCCAGCACTCGGGAGGCTGAGGTAGGAGAAGACTTGTGAGTTCGAGGCCTGCTTGGGCTACAAGAGCACAAGGCCAGCCTGAGCTACATAGTGCGACCCTGCCTCAAAAAATAATGGCCGGGAGTTTGGCTCAGTGCCTTAAGTGCCTGCCCTGGCAGGCGCGAGGCTGTGAGTTCAATCCCCAGTGCCGAAAAAAAATAAAAATTAAAAATTAAAAAAAAAATAAAAAGTTTTTGCATGTCAAAGAAAATCTTCAGCAGAGTGAAAAGAAAACCCATGAAATGGGAAAATATCCTAGCCAACTGTCCCTCAGACAAAGGACTTCTATCTAAAACATATTAAGAATAAAAAATCAGACCACTTAAATTCAAGGACCCAATCCAAAAATGGGCATCTGTGATGAAT
The DNA here is from genome assembly GCA_004363535.1 of Dasyprocta punctata. NCBI lineage: Eukaryota > Metazoa > Chordata > Mammalia > Rodentia > Dasyproctidae > Dasyprocta > Dasyprocta punctata. Next base: position 5,081 of record RJWM01037835.1, on the reverse strand, counting down.
ACACACTTTTAAGCTGAAGAAATACAAATGGTAAATAAACATATGAAAAAATATACATCAATCTTCATTTGGGAAATGCAAGTTAAAACAACTCTGAGATTCCACCTCATTCCAGAAAGAATGGTGAGGATCAAGAAAACCACCAATAATAAATGCTGGAGAGGCTGTGGAGAAAACAGAACTTTTCTGCACTGTTGGTGGGAGTATAGACTGGTGCAACCACTATGGAAATCAGTCTGGAGGTTTCTCAAAATGCTAGGATTGGAAGTCCCATTTAACCCAGTTATTCCATTTCTGGGCATATTCCCAGAAGAATTGAAACATGCCACAGTGATATATGTGCACCCATGTTTATAGCAACACAATTTGTAAAAGCCCAATCTTGGAAATAACCCAAGTGCCCATCAATGAAGGGATGGATAAAAAAAGATGTGGTATTTTTATACAATGGAGTACTACTCAGCTATTAAGAAAGAGTGCATTGAGACTTGTATAAGTAAATGGTCACAACTTGAGACCATACTCATAGGTGAAATAAATCAAACTCACATGTGTAAATACCATTTACATATTTACTTAAGTAAATGTAAAAGAATTGAACATATATCACATGCATATTATCTGATCATAGGACCATGAAATGGAAAACTGATGACAAAAGAAACTGAAAAAACTCCTTAATCAGATGGAAATTAATTGATACACTCCTGAACAATCAATAGGTCACAGAAGAAATTAAAGAAAGAAATTTAAAAATATCTATAAGCAAACAATAATACAAATTCTATTTACTGGAGCCGGTGGGATGAAGTAAAAGCAGTTCTCAGAGGCAAATTTATTGTGATGAATTCCCACATCTGGAATCAGAACAAACACAAAAAAACAAACTGATGCTGCACCTCAAACTTCTAGAAAAAGAAAAGCAAGTCAAGATTAAAGTCAAAGGAAGGAGGGAATTATGAAGACAAAGCATAAATTAGCACAATAGAGACTAACAAAACAGTTAAAAGAATTAACAAATCAATGAGTTGGTTCTTTGAAAGAATAAATAAAATTGATATAACCCTAGCCAACCTTATAATAAAAGGAAAGAAAAAACTCAAATTCATGCAGTAAGAAATGAAAAAGGCGAAATCACTACAGATACTGTGGAAATACAGAAGATCATCAATACCTGCTTTGAAAACCTGTACTCTCATATGTTCTATAACATGGAAGAAATGGACAGATTCCTAAAAACATGTGAATTAACAAAGCTGGATCAAGAAGGTGTAAAACTGCTGAATAATCCAATTTCTATTAATGAAATTGAAAATGAAATTAGAACCATATCCAAAGAAAAGCCTACATCCTGATGGATTCACTGCTTAATTCTACAAGAAATTCAAGGAAGACATAATGCCAGTACTCCTCAAACTCTTCAATGAAATTGAAAGGGAAGCAATTCTCCCTAACTCATTACTGGAAGCAAGTATTACTCTAATGCCAAAAGGAAGGAAAGACCCAGCTAAAAAAGAGAACTACAGACCAGTCTCCCCAATGAACATAGATGCAATAGTCCTCAATAAAATATTGCAAAACAGAATGCACCAAGTCATCAAGATTATACACCACAACCAAGTGGGATTCATCTCAGGAATGCAGTGATGGTTCAACATACACAAATCAAAAATCATAGTACACCATAATCAAGAGAGCCAAAGATAGGAATCACATGATAATGTCAATAGATGCAGAAAAACTTTTGATAAAGTCCAATACTCATTCATGATAAATAACCTACAGAAAATTGGAATAGATGGTCTTTACCTCAATCTGATAAAAGTCATCTATGACAAACCAACAGCAAACATCGTATTAAATGACCAAAAACTGTAAGCTTTCACTCTAAAATCAACAGAAAGACAAGGATTTCCACTATCACCACTTCCTTTCAATACAGTGCTGGAAACATTAGCCAGAGCAATTAGACAAGAGAAAAACATGAAAGGAATAAGGATATGAAAGGAAGAAGTTAAATTATCATTATTTTCAGTTGACATGATAATCTACATAGATGACCCCCAAAACAATACTGAAAGACTTATAGATGTAATAATTAAATTCAGTTATGTAGCTGCATACAAAGAAAATACTCAAAAATCAATAGTATTCCTGTACACAAACAACAAACTCACTGAGAGAGAAATAACAGAAAAGACACCTTTCACAATAGTATCCAAGAAAATGAAACAAAAAAAGGAAAGAAAAAACTAAAACAAAATTTCAGAATATGTCAACCAGGGGGCAACAATGGTACATACATTGTGCATTATCATCTTCAAATCATTCACCCAGAGCACCAGACATCTGCATTGAATTTTCTGAACAACACTAGCACAAATCTTTTTCTTCAGTGAACTCAGAGATCAGTAGTATAACTATCTTAACTATTTTTATATACATACATGTACACACATGTATTCCAATGTTTCTTCCAGCTTCTCACACTAATGAAACAAAATGATGTTTACATATGTGTGTCTTTTGCAAACATCATATTTACATAAGATTCTGCTGATTGTCCCTCCTCCTGGTCCCTTAGACCTAGGGTCTTTTGGGATGGCTGATTGCCACTCCTCACCCCATGGACCTAGGGAGCTGTTGGGATTGTGGGCCACCTCTCCTCCTCGCCCTCACAGATGAAGGGCCTGGCAGGATCATTATTACCCCTCATTCTCCCACAGACCTTGAGGGCTAGCGGGATGGTCTGTAGCCCCTCCTGTTCACCTAACAGACCTAGGGGGCCAGTGGGATCATCCATCATCTCTCCTCCTTGTCCTATGGACCTTGAGGTCTGCAGGATCATCAGTCAACCCTCCTTTTTGCCTCAAGGACCTATGGAACCAGTGGGCTCATCCATCACCCCTTTTCCTTGCCCCATGGACCTTGGGGCTGGCGGGATTTTCCATCACCCATCACCCCCCGGAAAGATTACAGCAGCCCATAGACAATCAGCAATGCCTTCTACCACCTACAGAACCTTGGTGAACTGGTGGGAGCCTCAACAAACCCTCACCCACGCAGTGTTCTTCAGCAGGTTTGCAACAATGCGGTGAATTTTTCCCTCGAATAGAGGATCTCAGTGGGTAAACAGGAGCAGCAGTGAACTGACCCCCAGCTGTAGGAACTTGGTGAGCCCAGCAAGAGTGTGGGTGACTACTATTTCCATACAGAGAACACTAGGTGTGTTGAGAAGAATACCGACAAGGCCTCGCTCAACACAGAGAAAATCCGAAGGGTCTATGAGACAGCTAGTGAAATAGTAGGGTCATAGCTGAGGTACACAGTATAGCCAGGTTGATCTGATGTCTTGAAACAACCTAAAGGTGTAGTAACAAAATGAAAAAGCAAGATACAATCTCAAATGTCCAGTCCATTGGAACAAGTAAAGGAGATATCAAAATAGAGGACATTAGAAGTCATACACCTGAAATTTCTGAAAGGATAACAAGTGAAATAAAGAAACAAATCCATTAGGCTATAGAGGAAATCAGATTAGAAATAATCTCTGACATAAAGAAAGAAATGATGACCTTAATAAAGCAGTTGCTTAGGATAGCTAGAGAAGACATAGATTTAAAAAAAGCACAGGGGGATTAGAAAATGATGGAAATCTTGAATGAAAAATATAGAAAAGCAGTAGAATGCATAAAACAAATTCAAAGACATATCCAGGAAATAAAAATTCTGTTGAAAGCTAGTGAAACGGTTTGAAAGAAGCTGAGGATAGAAGTTAGGACCTTGAGACAGGCTTGCAGTTAGTGATCATGAAAGGAAAAAACATTTAAAAATAACAAGGCAGCACGCAATGACAGTTCAACTGCTTCAAGACGATGCAAACAGAAACAATATAAGACTAATAGGCATCAATGAAGATGCAGGCGTCAATGAAATGACATAGAAAAATTATTCACAGAAATAATAGAAGAAAGCTTGCCAAACATGGGTAAAGAATCAGATATGTAGATAAGTGAGGCATATAGAATGCCAGTCATAATCAAAATAAATCTGCACCCAGGCATATAGTAATTAAGATTCCAGACATAAAGCATAAAAACAAATACTAAAAGCTGTTAGGAAATAGACACAACTCACCTAACAAGGGAAGTCTATTAGAATCATGGCAGACATTTCACCATAAACACTCAAGTTAAGGCCAGCTTAGAGTAAAGTATTTCAAGCCTGAAAGAAAACAGCTTTCAACTTAGATTGAAGTACTCAGCAAAGCTTTCTTTCAAAATTGATGGAGAAATGAGATACTTCCAGAACAAAGAGCAACTGAAGAAATTCATGTCTACCAAGCCAACACTACAAAGTATACTAAAAGACATACAGAGAGAGACAAAAATGACTACAGTTCCCACAATAACAACAGAACAAAATCACCAGGCAGGGCAAGCAATTAAATGAGGGGTAAAATCTGGAAATCAACAATGGGAAAAAAACATGACAAATTCAAGCCAGTATATATCAGTTATATCTATCAATGTAAATGGACTGAATTCACCCATGCTTACTATCTAATCATAATGCATTGAAATTGTAATTCAATGGCAAAAAAAGCTGCAAAACCTACATAAACACATGGAAATTAAACAAAAACCTATTCAACAATCAATGGGGTTACAGATGAAATTAAGGAATAAATTAAACAATACCTAAAATGCAATGAAAATGCAGATACAACATATTGAAATTTGTGGGACGCAATGAAAGTAGTCCTAAGAGGGAAATATATAGCAATAAATTGTCACCTCAAGGAAACAGAATGAGCACAAATAAATAACCTAGTGCTACACCTCAAACATCTAGAAAAAGAAGAGCAAGTCAAACTCAAGGATCATAGAAGAGAGGAAACGATAAAGATCAGAGAAGAAATTAATGCCATTGAAACTAAGAAAACAGTGGGAAGACTTAATAAATCAAATAGCTGGTTCTTTTAAAGAATAAACAAAAATGATAAACCTCTACCCAACCTCATCAAGAAAAAGAAAAAACTCAAATTCAGGCAATAAGGAATGAAAACAAAGAAATTAATA
>RJWM01037834.1:0-17172 GCA_004363535.1 Dasyprocta punctata | reverse complement strand
ACTCGTTTACTATTCTCTGTGAAGGTGAACGCTAGAGCTGAACGATCAGAAAGAGACAGCCGCGTGGCATTATGAAGGAAGAGCATTCTAGGTGGAGGCCAAGCAAGTTAAAAAATGTTGGGTGAGGAACAAGGCTAAGCGTGCCTCCCGGGAGCCTATGGACTGTATCATCTGCTTGGATCCTGTGAACCTCTGAAGCACTCTTGAAGTGATCCCTGAGGACAGCGTCAGATGTGAGAGATACTGTGTGCTTCTGCACAAGTGGCATTCTGTCTGCCATCATGGTCCTCCTCCTGACAGGACATACTTAGCCACCACGAGCCAGTGGCATTTCCTTATAGGAGCTAGGTTCTGCACAAGACATAATAGTGAATTAAACTAATTGAAATTAAAGAAGTAATCTTTTAGGCAAAGGGACAATAAAGGGCAAAGGCCCTAAGAAAACAGGAAGGGAACATTATGGCTAAAGCCAGACTAACAAGAAGAAATTAATTCTCTGTGTTCTGTTTTCTGCTATTGGTTGATACAACAAAATACATGAGGAAATATAATTGAGGAACTTGGATTCTGGGGCTGGAGGGCCTGAGTGTTTATATGGGAAAGTGAATCATAACTTCAGCATGTCCAGTATGTTAAATATGCTTATTGAAAGAGGATCAGGAGGATTTGGAAAACTACTAACCCTGAGTTTGGTTCCAACTTACTTTATAGTAATAGATACAGTGCATTATTGGCATTGTTCTTTTCAAATGACTCTATATTTTCCTAAGAAAGACAATTTCCTTGCAAATGTTTTGTCCTTTGATCCCAATGTGTATGATATTGGAAACCTCTGGGTTTAAATTCTCATCTCATTCCTTCCTACGTGCTCTTCCAACCAGGTTTCCCCAGACGCACCACACCAAAGCACTTAGTAAATATTCTGCTCACCAAATATTTGAGAAAAGGAATGAGGAACACTAAAAGAAATATAAAGCTGCAAGGGGAGGAATAACAGGGGTGAGAAAAAGGGAGGACCTTTAAGAATTGAATGAATTTAATATATGTGAAAATGAACTCTAAACTGTAAAACACCATTTAAGTGTCAAAATCATATCATTTTCCAGCACTTATCCTGATGCCTGACATGTCTGCTCAATAAATAATGAATAAATGAATGACAGAAGTGTTACAATGAATGCTCTAGGGAAAGAGGAGGAGAAACAGAATCAAAATTTTTCCTGCATAAATGTTTGGTGCATTTATCTTCCTCCCAATATGTATAAATCTTTTGTTTGCAAGTTTTAAAAATCATTGACTTTTTATATTCAGAGGGAGAGCAAAATTGCCTACAGAGATAAATTAAATGGCGTTCTTTAATTAAACTAGGAGGCAAAGTGATTGCAACAAAGATTTGGTAATAGATATACTAGTATATACTTGTAAAGAGAGAGAAAAATGTTATATGAAGGACATTGCCAAAATGCCAGGAAATAAGAAATATCCCAACATGATATGATTAAAGCTGTTGTGTAATTTTTCTCTAACAGAACCAGAGTAACAAAATATTGTAAATTTTAAAATTTTTATTTCCATGTGTTTACAAGCTTGAAGCTTTTCCAGGAATCAAGTAAAAATATAATAGCAAACATTTATACAGCATTTATTTTATGTCAGTGCTGCTTATAGAACTATGCATGTATTAACTCAAACTTCACAACTCTATCAGATTGGGAGTATTATTGCCCAATTTTTGGATGAGAAACTAAGGCTCAGAAGTTAACTAATTTTCCCAGTGTCATATAGCAAATAAATGGTGGAGCTGGGATTTGAACCCAAGCAGCCTAGCTTTAGAGTCTGTGTTTTGTTTTGGTTTTTGGTTTTTGGTTTTCGGTTTTATGTTTTGCCGTTCTCGGGGTCAAACCCAGGGCCTTTTGCACTGAGTTACATTCCAGCCCTTCTTATTTTTATTTTGAGACAGGGTCTTGCTAGATCACATTTCCAGCCCTGGGCTCAAACTTTTAATTCTCTTGCCTCAGCCTCTAAGAATGCTGGGATTAGAGGCATGCAGGCATAAACCACTGCTAGCCCCACCAACCCCTATTCCACCCACGGAGCTGTGCTTTTCAACAATGCATCTTATAGCCTCTCGCCTTAATGAGTACTTTACATGTGTTTAGCATTAGGTTCTGTTCTTTTTCCAACTTTGCAGAAGAGAAACTCAAGGGGAAGAGAAGTTAAATAGATTGGTCAAAATTACACAGCTGTTTATCTCTGTTGGAGACAGCGATGGGACAGAGTTAGGAAATAGTCCTTGGCTGTCATTTCGTCCTTCTTCCTTCTATCCATGGCACCATCTTGTCCCCAGAAAGCACCTGGAGCCCGTGGATAGAGCTGACACACCCTGGTCCTATTCTTTGCCCAACTCAGTCCTGTATTCACAGAATACATGATTTTATTTCTGGCTGTCTAAAATAGCATTATGGTTTGTAACACACTGGACTCTTAGAATATTTATTTGGTTTTATTCTGATTCATTAGCTCTAGACAAGGATAAAGAGTGTCAGTAGAATTTGCTGAGATCCAGGTTCTCTCATTCAAAAGCAAGCAGTAGGCCATAGTCTTCTGGGGGTCATAAAACTCTAAAAACGCATTCAGCTTGTGGCTTCTTAAATATCAAACTGGGCACAAAGATAGCTAGGCCTCACACATATATGGGTGATTCTGAAATTTCTGACCAAGGCTAATTCTGAACATCATGAACTTTCATTAGAATTCGAAAACCTTGATTTCAAATTGTGATCTTACACTTGGAGAAGGTTTGCAGAGGGGTTATCCAAGTGGTGTTCCAAATGAAGAAAGAAAGTAAAGTAACTGAAGGTGCTCTCAGGAAGTGTTACCAGGATGCAGAGGCATGCATCTGCTAGCGGGCTGCAGACTTGGAGTGGGTGAGTGTGGACCCTTCCTGACTTTTGCTTTCGTGCTGTCTGAACTCCACAAAGGCCCTGTCAGATTGACTCCCTTTAAGGCCCCAAGTGGTCATTTAAAATAGTCACCTTGGAAACCACACACTCTTTTAAAACCATTTTTGGGAATCTGTTTGGGACTTTTCTTCAAAGTAAGTTTACAAAAAATATCATCCTACACTTGATTTCTTTTTTATAAGGTTCTAAAACAGGGCACCTCACTGCAGGATAGACTCAAATGCCTGAAAATGAATTCGAATAAAGCCTCTTTTTGTGAGTGTGAAACTGAGATGCTGATTGTCAGGCAGTTACCTTTTGACATTGGGTTTTAAGATTTCATCCTTGGAGTTCTCTGACATGCTGAATAGTATCGAGTTTAGGTTACTCAGAAAAAAGAAGGGCTGATTCAACTGCAGAGATTTGAATATGCGGTTCCAGAAAGTCTGCATATTTCACTGTGAGGTTTGGACAAGAAGCCAAGCCACTGGCTAGACTATAATAGTCAGCTTTTCATGTAATTGTAAGATCATTTGTTTTATATAATTAAGGTGGGGAATCAACTTTTCCCCAAATTGCTTTCCATTTACTACAGAAATATGCCATAATATTTCACAGTGAGGAAATTGCTTCAAAATATACTTTATATTACTTCCTGTGATTTACTTTCAGAAAGTATGTTTCATTTCCAACAGTAAAGTACACATAAGAAAATGATGTACTTTAAAGTTCAGTGATCTTACATTCTTCGCCTAGCTTTATTTAAAATCTAAGATACTCTGCAGAGTTGTTTAAGTATTCCAAACTTAATATTATTATCGTAACATGGAGTAGAAATGCCTGCCTCATCATACTGGAGATTCAGTGAGATGATATAAAGCATATCATTCCATAGTGTCTGGCACATAATGGATACATCAAGTGTCTTTAGAATCCAAACACAAAGACTCACTACCTCTTTGTGCCCAACCCAGGGGCATAGGCTAGGAAATGATGAAAAGTTGGGCATAAAGAGGGCAAGAGGACCCTCCCAAACAACTGGAGTGTTTCCCCGTAGTGTTCAGCCTGCAGTGCCTCCACAGGATGAAGATACAGGTGTTCACTGCAAAGCAAACAGAAGTTTTTCGTGGTGGCAACAGATTTTACTGGAAGAAATCAACAGTGCAGGATAACTTCAGATCCTCTCTCTTCACATACATTGGACAACCTTTTGCATACTTATGGGGCACCTGATCTTGCCAGAAGTTAGGATGGGTTCCCAAAAAGTCCGTGGTTCATGAGACCATGCACAATATCAAAGCCGGCAACTAGCAATGGCGGGGCCTGTCAGGAGTTCCACATGTCACATGTGAAGGTTGTTGGGCGAAAAGGTATCTCCCTCTGTTTCAGGGAGCTCAGAGAAACAGAACAAGCAACATACATAGCTCACCTCAAGGTGAACACTTTCAAACAAAACACTTTTATTCTGCATTGCTAACCTCATGCATTGTGGTAGTCACTATAGACACAGTGTATTATATTTTTGCAAGCTATTTGGCAGATCATTCATGATATCTTTTGAACAAGACAGATGTAGCCTAAATAATATTATCAATTAGATGGACCTTTTTTTGGTAAAACAGAAGTATTCAAAAGTAGTTCATAGGCTGAGGCAAGAGGATCGTTGTGAGTTTGAGACCAGCCTGGGCTACAAAGTGAGTTCAAGGCCAGCCTGAACTGCATAGTGAGACCCTGTCTCAAAAAATAGGCCCGGGGATTTAGCTCAGTAGCATAAATGCCTGCCTGGATGGCACAAGGTTGTGAGTTTGATCCCCAGTACCAAAAAATTAAATAAACAAATAAATAAATAAAAACACAAGTAGTTCATGATAGTAAACAATAGAAAAAGGGCAAAGAAGAAGATGCTGCTTTAGCCCTTTTCAATTTGACTTTTACAAATAAATTAAATGAAAATGTGAGAGTCATGGTAATAAAATTTGTATCTGACACAGATCTTAGTGGGATACTAATTTAACAGTTATAGAATTATTATTCAAATCATACACTAGGGCTTGAGCAATAAAAAAAAACGGGAGGATTCAGTAAGGACAGGGCTAAAGTCACACAGTTACTATGACAGCAGCAGCTTACAGGAAACTGATACGTGATTCAGCATCAACTTCAGGTTGAAGAAGCCAGTGTGACAAAGGCACATCTGCAACACACACAGGCATCCACATGACATATGCCATGGCTTTTAAAAGTTGGAAAGGGAGCTGGGCATGGTGCCACATGCCTGTAATTCCAGCAATTGGGAGGCCGAGGCAGTAGGATTGCCTGAGTTTGAGGCCAACCTAGATTACATAGTGAGTTCAAGGCTAGACTAAACCACCTAGTAAGACCCTGTCTCAGGAAACCAAAACAATAAAAAAATTTTTTTAGTTGAGAAGGACCTTAGAACTTACTCAAGTCAAACCCCTAATTTTAACAGATCAAAGCTGAGCATGCAATTATTAGAAACACAATCATTAACAGTAATACTATACCTGACATTTATATATCTTTGGCTCTAAGTATCACAGTCTTAAGAGTTATTTTAATATGCAAGGACATGTTTAAAGGAATATAAGATTAGCCGGGCGTGGTGGTGCACACCTTTAATCCCAGTACTCGGGAGGCTGAGGTAGGAGGAGCATTGTGAGTTCGAGGCCGGCTTGGGCTACAACACGAGCACAAGGCTGGTCTGAGCTACACAGTGCGACCCTGCCTCAAAAAACCAGGGCCGGGAGTTTGGCTCAGTGACTTAAGTGCCTGTCTGACAGGTGCGAGTTTGTGAGTTCAATCCCTGGTGCCATAAATAAATAAATAAATAAATAAAAGATTGTAAAGAATCCCAAATCAATGTTATCAATGTTATCAGCAAGTAGTTTTATTTTTGTCTAGAATATAGTTGAATGGCCTAGTGCTATTAGAAGTAGTATGGTGGCTTTTCTTAGTCTTTTCAGGCTGCTGTAACAAAATAAGATAAACTGAATGTCTCACAAACAGAGAAATTTGTACATCACTGTTCCCAAGGCTGGGAAGTCCAAGGCCAGATCACTGGAAGATCTGGTATCTGATGAGTTTCCTTTTCCTGGTACACAGATGATACTGCTCTGCATTCTGCCTTTGTGCAAGAGGCAAGCAAGCTCCCTCGGGCCTCTTAGAAAATTAAAAACCCTATTCATGAGAACTTTGTCACCCCCCCCCAAGGGTGACACCATTACAAACACCATCACATTGGGGATCAGGTTTCATCATATGAATTTAGAGTGGACACAAAAACTCAGACCTTAGCATCACTGTACTCCTTCTACTATTAAACTGCAAGGCTAGAACATACATGTAAAAATTATTAAAGTGAAAAGATCAGTTTTATTTTAAGGAACACCTTCTGAACCACTAGAGCGACCCATTTGTAGGCAAGATCACAAGAAATGAGTTGCCCTCCCTGCCACAGAGCTGAGCTGTAAACACACCTGACAGGCAACACGGGTGGTGCATGACGTGGGCTGAGAAGCTGCACTACGTCATTTCCTTTCGAAAAACAATTTTCCTCACCAACTACCTCATGCAAAAATAGGCATTTTCCCTAAACTTCTCCCTCATGTTCAGAGATCCAAACTTGCTTTGACAGTTCTAATGGTAGAGAGCTTAGAATCATAATCAACAGCTAATACTCTTCTATACCCACTGCATACCAGGACCTGTGCAAGCAATACATCAGCGTACCTGGAGTTCTTTAATACCTAGCAACCAGCAGGTTGAAAAAAATAGAAAGAATTTTTTCTTGTTAGATTGTTAATCAAAAATAAAAGCAATCCTCTCATTACTAGCAAACATTTCTATAGAGTCTTATAACAAATTCCATTCATTTAATTCAATAGTTTTAGAATCAGTTTATTCATTTATTTCAATAAATCTAAACACACAAGTGTAAAAGTGAGACTTACTAATAAATCTACAAGTATGTTATGGTAAAAGTTAAAGCCTATCAAATAGAACAGCACCAATTCACATAATTGATTTTTTAATTATACTAGCTTCTCATCAATTCATTCGACTAAAATCTTGTATTATTTAATCCTTTTGCTGGATAAAAATTGAAGCAGTCATAATGTGTTTGACAAAACCCATATAACAGTGCAGAGTGAATTCTAATAAAATATTGAGTTTAGTTAACAATAATGTATCCTTATTAGCTCATCAATTTATAACAAACATGCCACACCAATACAAACATAGAAGAAATAAAAGGATAGGAGAATTGTATGTGGAAACTCTGCTGAATTTTTTGGTAAACCTAAATCTGCTCTAAGAAATAAAGTGTATTAAAAATTTAGGGAGTTATATTTTCATTATTCCTCTGATTTTACTTGAGCCAGGGAGTCTATCACCCTCCACTCATAAGTGATTATAAATATAGAAATTTAGAGATACTAAAGATATAAATAAAAAGCTTTTGTTCACCTGAGGGAATTCCCAGCATTGGGCACTGTCACAATCTAGAAGTTTAACTATAGAGTACAACCCATTTTAATATAAGGGACTAGGTGTCCTTGGAATACTTAAAGACAGTGGGTAGTTGTTCTGTGATTGAGAACCTCACTTGCATTTGGGTTATCTGATTCCCTCTCCTGAAACAATTCCCATCCCGCGTCTTGCCCTTCTGGCTCGCTAGGTAGAAGTTGTACTGACCCATTCTGAACAGCTCTAGGTATGCAAGGATGCTTCTGATGAGCTGTTTCTGAATGCTGAATGTCTGTCACATGTAAGACACTGTGTTGGCGGCTGAGAAACAGATGTGTCTAAGGCACACAGGGTTCCTATGCCCAGCAGACGAATCAGACACCAAACAAGTTTTACATTAGATAAACAATCTTATGTCTATCACGTTCATAATGTACACTCAACAAATATTGGTTAAAAGAATAAACAAACTTGACTGGTTAAGAAAATAAACTAATTTTAGTTGAGTTTTTCCTCTGTATCATAGTGAGCCAAGAAAAAGTAATGCCATAGACAAAATAATGAATGAATTTTCAGACTGCTTAAACTGAATTATCTTTAACTTATTGGCATAATTATTTACTTGGTGTTTAAGTTTCAAATAATCCTGCCTATGTCTTATTTAACAATAATATTTTTCCCTCTAGTCGTCAGTTTCAGCTGATCAAATGATATTTTAAGGCTTCACCAGCGCACTTAAGGAAGGCTAAATATACACGAACGTGTTAGGTCTTTACACGTCCCGATCAAGCTTTCAGACATTCAGGGGAGCGGTAGTGAGCAAACTCTCTCCCTCCCCTTGCTGCTCCTCCCTCCCTCCCTGTTGGGAGCCTTTGATGCTGGAAACTGACCACAGGAGCAAGACTGGAGCATGGCCATCCCGAGAACAAAGAGAACCCGGGGCAAGCCACACGAAGTTGTTTCAACCCAGAGAACGCTTAGCCCCAAGACAATCCGAACAGTGGGTTGCTAGGACAACAGGTGTCATGTGACATTAAGTTGATAAAATGTATAAATGAACGCCCCTGCAGTGAGAGCGCAGTTCCTTTCCTCCCATCAGGAGGGTAAGGACTCCACCTGACCCCAGCTTTGTCTCTTCCTTATTTTCTCATCCTCTCTTGGTCCTTCACCCCAAAAACCTCAAGAGCTGCAGCCATTTGCTACATCTCCCCTCTCCCTTATTTTCAGCATAAGGCAATAATAATGTTCCCTGTATAAAAGCATAAAATGGCATATTTTTTTTTCTCTTCCAGCTATTTTCAGGTACTCCAGTGAAGCTAAGAGTTGGATTTACCCAGAAAGGAAGCTTAAGAGGTAGACAAGGGAGTGATTAACATGATGGAATGAATCCAAGCTGTGTAAAGAGGGAAATGAGGACAGAGTGGGGCTTTCTCAAAATAGCACTTAAAGACGCTGGATTACTCTTCAATATTCCCCTTTCCTCAAAGGAGGAGTTCAGGGAGCCAATAGGGCATACAATGGGGTTTCTAACCAAGAGGGGATAACAGAGAATCATTTTCCACCTCTAGTCTTTAGCCTCTTTCATGAACAATACATGTCTGAATCCCGCAGCTTAGAGTCCATGGTGAGGGCAGAGCTTTTTCAGTTTCTCATGGATTAATCAATATCCCTTTCACTTACATTCGCTTGTGACTATGGTCAGAAATAACCTACAGTGGTTAACTTGCACCTTTCTTTCAGGAAACAGGTTCAATTGCTAGATTTGATCATTATGTTTTTTCTACTTCTAACTAAAGACAGTAATTGCTTACTTCCAAAATTAGAATAAAAACAGGTTTTTGTTCTATTAACAGAATGGGCCCTTAAATGGGAAACTAGACTCAACAGATAGGAGTTAAAACTAAAACCTAGTACTGTATTGGTTTTTTTCCCCTTTCCCTTTACCTAATTAGCATGAATAGGAATAAATGTCACCATATGTGACTGTGGCATGGGCAGATGGCCACAATAAAAACAGGCAGCACCTGAATACCCCTCCTGCACGATCAGCTTTCCTGCCACTTGGACACAAACTCGACACCCACAATTTAAAGGAGGGTAAGTTTAATCTGGCTCATGGTAATGGGATTTCAGCCCATGAATGACTGGTTCAAAGGCAGAAACAGCATGGTAGAAGCATGTGATAGTGGGAAGCTGCTCAACCATGGCAACCAAGAAGAAGAAACAAAAATAAATAAATAAAGGAGGAGCCAGGAACAAAAATATACCCCTCCAGGTCACACACCCCACCCCACCCCCATCACCTACCTCCAACAGGTTCTACTTCCCAACAGCATACTCAACTATGAATTCATCAGTGGGTGAATCTGTCAATGAATGTAATGTCCCACAATCCAATCGCCTTCCAAAACCAATGCCTCTGAACACAGGAGACTTCAGGGGAACATTTGAGACCCAAACCATAACACTACCTGTCACAGAAGTGCTTTCCAGTACTGTCCCATTAATGCTCACATCCATGTGCAGTGGAACAGAAAGTATGGGTACCTGGGGACAATCCTCCTGGAGGGCCAGCAGGCAATGGGCTATTCAAAGTCGTCACCAGATTCAGTTCACATCTATTCAGACAGTGGAACGTTTTCGTCCGCTTGACATCAAGTTGTATTAATCACCCATAGGTTGATTTTTGTTCCTATCTGCCATCACAAGCAAATGGAAGATGATCCTATGAGCAATAACTGTTTCCATTTTCTGTTTACACACCCGACCAGCTTTCTTTCTCACTGCCCCAATGTTTAGTCTGTTTCCTGTTATTATAACAATATACCTTAGACTGAATATTTGTAAAGAGGTTTATTTAGCTCAGCATTTTGGAGGCTGAAAGTCCAACATGACATTACCCCGTCTGTTTGGCCTCTGGTAAGGGCCTCTTAGTTATGTCACAATATGGCAGAAGAATAGAAAGGGAAATTGCCACATGCTGAAGAGCACAAATTCATGGAATGCATTCACTTTATGATAACTCACTCTATCAAGAACTACCTAGGATCCCATGAGAACCACATTAATTACTTCCAGGGGGTAGTGCCCCAGGAACCCATCCTTTTTCAACTAGACCTACCACCTATTAATACTAACACACTGGGGACCAAGTCTCCAGCACATGAATCCTTGCAGAAAAAATACATTCAAGCTATAGCATCCCCCTTCACACCACATTTTAAATTACCACAAAATAGAGGTCTTTCCATTTGTTTTTGCATCTAAAATATGTTTGTTCAATAAAAAATGTTTGTTGGCTTGTCCTTGTGGCTGTCTAATGTTATTCACTGAAGACAGTAAATTTTAAAGTTTCAGTGTTTAGAATCGTTGAATTTAAAGTCAGACAATTTATAAGTCTCTTTCCAAAAGAGCCCAGTGGGCATAAGTATGAGGGTTGTTTTTGTCCTCTTCATCTTCAAAAATGGCTCCTTGCATTCATAAGTAAAGGGGTTCAGAAATGCTTCTAATCAAGTTAAACAGGGAACCCTAACTCTGTATATCTCCTGTCTACTTCAAATATTTAGATGCTATACACTTCCTCTTTCAAAAATAGTATCAAGAATATCCTTGAAATTACTTAAATTTTGATATTTTTATCTTGCATGTAAAACTGTTTAGACTACAATATGCCACCTTTTCAAGAAAAATCATGGGCATGTTAACGATCTTTGTAATCAGAGTGCAATCCTTTGGCTGCATTAGATCAATAAGAAATAAGAGCAAAGAGAGTATTGATCATTTTCAGTTTTCTGAAATATGGTATGACAAAGCAAATATAAATTTCACTTTCTAAAACGTATTGGGTGATTAGACAACTATTTTCAAAACACTATTTGGTTAAAGTAATGAGTAAATAAGCAAGATAAAGCCGTATCTTGAGTTTAAATAGAAGCCAGAAGATAAAAGAATTCCATGGTTTTGCGTCTGCTTTGCTGAGACTACAAATGCTTCCGGAATGGAGAAAGAGTGGCACCTAGTGGTTATAAGCCACAACTGCATCCATCAGGAAGCTGACTAGAGGGCTTCCCAAAACACTTCAATCACATTTGTATGAAAACACATTTCTGGGATTTTAAAATGCTGGCGTCTTCTCTTATAAAAGAATAAGTGATAAATCATACCTTGGGACTCAACCGCTTTGAAATTCGTCAAATTCAGTGCTCACACATTTTGACGTGAAAATTGTGTCCTGGTGTTTGTAGTTTGGTACTTGGCAGTATCAGTTGCCTTGTGATTCATCACTTTTTCTAGCCAAATAAATTGTTTGGTCCTTGTTGTTTTTGGTACTTGTCACACCTTCTGGAAACCACAGTACCAAGGTACCACTGTATGTAACTTTTTTATCCAATTTATTTTACTTAATGTAGTGGCTTCAAATTCCATCCATTTTCCTGCAAATGACAAGATTTTATTCTTCTTTATAACTATATAATATTCCACTGTGCTTTTCTTTATCATTCACTGAATATTTCTTTATCCATTCATCAGTCAATCTAGACTGTTTCCAAAGTTTACCTATTGTGAATTGTGCAATTATAAACATGACTCTTTGAAACACAGGGGAAATACTTGAAGCCACAGGCACAGTCAAAGACTTCTTGAATAGAATTCCAATAGCACAAAAATTATATTGAGAATAAATGGGGTTACATCAAATTAAAAATGTCTGCATAGCAAAGGAAACAACAGAGTGAAAAGACAACCTACAAAACGGGAGAAAATTGTTGCCAGCTATTCTGATAGAGAACTACTACCAAAAACATATAAAGAACTCAAAAAATTAATGGGCTCTTTTTTATTAACAGGTACACACACACACACACACACACACACACACACACCCCAGACTGATCACTACATCTCTTCTTTGGGATGATTCCCAAAGTTGCTCAAAGTGCAGCTTCTCACAATGCTACTTCCCCAGAACTGGCGGGGTCCCTTTCTTCCCTTTGCAGGCAGCAGTGAGGAGCCACAGTCCAGCCATAGGAAACTTATCAAAGCAGAGCATGAAGTCAGACAGGTGAGCGAAGTGAGGAAAAATCCCTCTGAGTCGAATTATGTGGGAAAGAAGAAGGAAGTCACAGGTTTCATTCCAGCTCAAAGTAATGGTCAACTAAATTGGCTCAGCTGAGTTCTGGGTGTAGAAGATCCACCCTATGGAGCAGTCTCACCAGAATGGTATAAAAGGGAAATGAAGGCTTGCTTCTGTTTCTTCAGAGGATCTCCAGTCCTCACCTTGACCTTGGATGCCATCTCATGGCTTCCGGCGCAGATCTTTCACTTTCCCATCAAAGACACTTCGGCCTCCTGATGCAGACTCATGGGACTCGGCACTGAGCTCCAGGCCTTCAACTGGATCCTTCACATCTCCAGCATGCAGACAGACTTTTTGTGCTGTTCCACACCTGACTCCATAGGTGGCCATTGTAAGCCAATCTTGTAAATTCGCGTGTATTTTTATATCTTGCATTAAATCTGTTTCCCTACTAAGCACTGACTGATACTGAATTCGGTACCAAAGAAGTGGGTTAATTGCTGTGCCTCTACTTGCCCATGTTATCATATCCATGAGTGGACAGCAAGCCACTGCTTTGCTGGAAAACACAGCTCCCGGCAATCCTAAACCCAACATCAGTAAAGAACTAGAGAAGCAGAGTTTAAGATAAAAGAAGACAATTTATTTGAAGAGGAAAAAAGGAGAAGAGAAAGATAAAAGACAGCTACTCTGGGTAAGTAGGGAGTACTTGAAAGTGAAATACTTGTGGATTTTTGTCTTCAGCTTCCTTTACTGGGGGGGACTAGTGATTTCTCCCGTTCCCGACATGGGCACCTAGAAGTTTTCACCATCTGATTGGTTCTCTGACTGTCTTTAATCCTACCTGAGCACCTCTATCTACATTCTGTCTGGTCATTTGATTTCTTCCTGTCCCTTTGGGATGGATAGCTAGAGGGGGCTCATAGAAAGGTGGATTAAGTAAAGGGAGCTTTACATATTACATAAGAGTCCTTAGGAAGCTGTTCCTTATCCCTTTTTCATTTTATTAGAGGTGGGTGATGGGTCCTGGTTACCCTGGCCTTTCATGTTCCTGGTTACACGCCTGTGTTTCCTGCTAAATAGTTGTTGAAGTCTAACTGCAGAGGCAAAAAGCTGCCTTTAGTAAGACTTTATATTAATTTCTTTACTAAAATTTAATGAGATCCTATTTAATCCTCTTTCCTGTCCATGATCCCCTATTCCTACTATGTGGTTCAGGAGTCTTTTAGACTGGCTTGTGGGAAGAGTGTGGAAAGGTTTGGAGATGCTGGCTGAAGAAACAGCACCAGAATACCTTAAGCTATACTTGATGGAAGATTCTAGTCAGAGCTCAGAAGACCAAAATGCCTATAAAAATGCTGCTGGTAAACACCAGGCTAGGGAGGTTTCTGCTGAGAAGGACAACATTGGTTGTTGAACTCCAGATGATTTGTGTTACCCTGTGACAGAAAGTTTCATTTTGTTCATGTCCAGAGACCTTGCCTGAGACTGAAATTAAGGGCAGTGGATTAATTAATCTTGCAGAAGAAATTTCGGAACAGTCTAATGTTAAGGCAGCGGCATGGCTACCGTTGGGGGCTTTTATCCAGATCTATGTTGAGAATCAAAAGCAAAAATCCAAGCAGAATGATTTAAAACATTTTGACCAGAAAGGAAGCTCCAGTAAATCTGTGAACTACAAAGATAGATCAGAGATCTTGTCTGCTGAGAAAGAAAAGGACAACAGAAATGATAGCTTGAGGACATTACAAGAAGCAGCAGGACTCCAGCTTCTGCAAACACTTCAAAATGCAAAGGTAAAAGACCATTACTTTGAGAATAAAACCCCAAAGCAGCATGTTCCAGAATGGTGGTGGGCTACAGACCTTGTTTCTTGGGGTTTTGTTCATAAGCACTCAAGCCCTACAACCAAGAGAGAAGGAAACGTGTCTTGATTCAAATGGCAACAGACCTTGGCATCATCCATGTGGTGCTGGTTTTAGCAAGAGCATTTTACATGAAAATGCAAGAGTTGTGGGGTCAGGAAGGCAGCCACCCATAAGAAGACCTGGGAGACCAGGCAGTGTGCCCCTGAAAGGGTAGTTTGTGAAACTGTGAGTGTGAAGCTGAAGGTGTAGTGTAGGTTCAAAAAGGTTGGAAAGCCAGAAACATGGACCATCTGAGGAAATCTGCAAGGAGGGAGCAGAACTGGCCAGAGAGAGAAGCCATGAGAGCAGCCACCACACACAGTACTGTAGGGGTGGAGCCACCCAGTCCCTTGGAGTTCACCTCTTGCCACAGACCACCTCCAGTGCTTTGGACGTGAAACCAAAGGACTTAATGTTTTCCCCACTGAATTTTGGGCTAGACTTGTTCCCATTCATTTCTATCCCCCTATTTGTACCTTTTGGGATAGAAATGTCTGTCTTGTACTATTGTATGTTGGAAGTGTTTAACTTTCTTTTCATTTGCACAGAGGCTTGCAACTAAGAGTTTGCCTGAACTCTCAAAAGAGACTTTAGATTTGGACTTTTCAACAATGCTGAAACTGTTAGGACTTTGGCAACTCTTAGAGATGGACTAAATGACTTTTGCATAAGGGATATGCATGAGTCTTTGGGGAGCCAGGGGCAGAACATTATGGCTGATATCTAGATGTCCCCCTGAAGCCTCATGCAGTCATAAGTGAACTTTCTTGGAGGTACCTGAATCTAGAGTGTGTGATGCTAGGATCAAGGCTTCCTACCCTTAGGGTGGGTAGCATTCACACCAAGCTCCTAGACAATCCAAGCAATGGGTTGCCAGGCAGAGGGGCTGAAATTGACCTCATCATTCCAGTATATAAATAAACATGCAGCATTGGTTGAGCAGTACCTTTCCACCCATCAGAAGGATAAGGGCTCCACCTAACCCCAGCCTTGTCTCTTCTTTATTTTTCTCATCCTCTCGAGATCCTTCACCCCAAGAACCTCAGGAGCCATGTAGGTTGCAGCACATTCATAAAACTTAAAGAACTTGCCATTTCTTTCTTGGTTGTTTTATTTTTGGTTTTATTTGCTCACTTGTTTGTTCTCTGCTCAATATTCATTCAGAGGCATTCAGACTCACCCTTTCATCAGGGTTCAAGTGCTCCTTCTACTCCACTGAGATGTTAGGACCATAAAGTCTCATCTTTCACATAAGCAGGCTACATTAACAGAGGTAGGAAGGGGAAAACCCCCACCCTGGAAATTTTTTTTTCCTCAAAATTACACAAGTTGGGACCCTCATCTCCACTGAGGATTGCTAGGCTTGTGAAATAATACATTCTCTCAAACCTGATAAGGAAATGTTTATTTAACACATTAACTCGTACATCCTTATATAACAAATTACATCATATTTTTGTTAGATCTTTCTGTCCAGGTGATACATGGCTCCCTTCTACCTCTGTCTGCTGCAGTCCACCCATTTAAAGTTAACACTGAAGGAAACATCCAGAAGAGGGCAGAGCGATGGAGGCAGCGTAGCAGTTTGTACTTTCATGTAATTCTGTTTTCCCCAAACTCCTCCTCAGTGAAGCTGGGGAAGGGTCTATTATGGCTTATGTCTAGACGTCCCCCTCTTACAGTTGTAGGATCTAAAGTGTGTGACTCTGGGATAGATTCATGCTGCAATGCTGGGCTCAAGGGCACTAGGATTGAGGGTGTGAGCGCTACCCACCCTAGTAGTCTGGTTAAGATAAAAGGGGCAGAAAGATGCTGTTAAGGTCCCTTGTTGCTTTGCTACCTTCTGTCTGCCATGAACTGTTTCCCCTCTGCCATACCACCTTGCCTTGGACTAAACCCTCTACAAACTGTGTGCTAAAAACCCTTTCCTCCAAGGGAAAAGGAAAAAGGTATAAATTTGCATACATATACATAAGATCGCTAAGATGATTATACTACTTATTCTATTAGTTCATGGAAAAGAACAGTTAGTGCTCATACAGTTTGATCAATTTTGCATGTCTGTATCTAGTAATCTAAGCAACTCTTTTGAAGATAACAATGTGCAATATAGCAACCATTGTTAAATTCCAGTCATCTTGTTTTGAAAACGTATATTGTTATTGTTTTGAGGCTTTGTTGTTATCTCTTTTTTGTTGTTTTTATTTTCTGTGTTTCTTTCTTTTTAAAATTAAATAAATGAAAACCTTTTTTCCCTTAACTCTGGGTGTTGGGTATTTTGTCTCAGCAACAAGAAAAATAACTAAGACAGTCAGAAACACATGTGTTACCACTAAACTTTGCTGAACTCCCAAGATCACTATTTCCCCGCTGAGAACCCACAGTCCTCTGCATGGGACATTCATGGTACAGAAAGATCCAGGGATACTGGCAATGACAAGCTATGAATGTCACACAAGATGTGTGAATGTCCTTAAACGCAATGCTGGGGATTCCGTTATGTGAGAAAACATAGTCATGTGATTTTGCTATTTTAAAACCATGTGAATAGAAATTGAGTACCACCTATCAAATAACTTTTTTTTTTATTTAAGAGAAAATAGATACAGAAGCTAGAAATAAAAGTCAAAAAAGACAGACAAACAACAACAACAGATCTGATATGATAACATTGTAGGTTTACACACTGAGGTGGTTGAAGTTTGGCAGTAGTTACAATATTGCATATCATTACCTTCCTAGGGGTTGGGGATATTGA
>RJWM01037833.1:0-17163 GCA_004363535.1 Dasyprocta punctata | reverse complement strand
CTCCAGGATTGCTGCCACCACGTCACCTTGATCATGTGTCCCCAGGTTTCAGCAGCTCCTCTCACACAGTGGGTCCAGCTCCAGGCAAAGGTGCCACCAGCTACCACCCTCTTCTTCGTTGAAGTTTTTTTTTTACTCTTTCTGTGGGCTTCAATTCTTGCTTTAGAGTATTCCTGTATCCAGGGGGCCCAGCTCCTTCCTTCTTGTCTTCCCCATGGTGCTATATTCCAGCCTCTGCACTGCATCTCTCAGAGAGGCTGTTTACTCTGCTGCTTACTAATCCACCATCTTCCCAGAAGCCCTGGGTTCTTTGTTGTTGTTATTTACTTGTCTCTTTTATTTCTTGTTTTTCTTGTATTTTGTTTTGTTTTGGTTTGGTTTTTCCCTCTAATACAGAAAGGATAGATATATATGTGTAGCCTTATAAATGCCTAGAACTTCTCCTAAAGGATTTACAAGAATTGATTTTTTATGTGTGATGGTGTAAACATCTACTTTGAAGAAAACAAGACATTATGATAGACACTGCTGATTTCGTATCATTTTGTTTTGAAGTCCAAGAATGCTTTTATTCTTTGTGCTGATTGGTTTAGCCTGTTTTCTACTATTTGATTCCAATATGTGTGAAGGCATGGGCAGCTATTTTGAGGAAAACAAAAGACATTATGGTAGCTATTGTTGGTTGCTATTGTCTGGTTTTAAAGGTCTATAATGCTTTCACTCTTTTGATTAGTTTTATACTATTTTGTTTTCTTTGAATTTATTGTGTCTGAAGTTATGAACAACTATTTATTTATTTATTTACTTACTTAATTATTTTAAAGATAGTAAAATCCAACAAAACAGAACAGAACAATGTCAATCAAAACAAAGCAGTAGAACTGGTACAGAACTTCAAAGCAAGATAACAGGAAAACAATAGCTACTATAGTATATGTTGTTCTTGTCAAAATAGTTGCCCATTCCATCAGGCATAGTAAAATCAAACCAAAAATAAAACAGAATAAAACCAATCAAAACAGAATATGAAATAAAGCAAAAAAATTAATCAGAATAAAGCAAAACAATGAGAACAATATTGGGCCTCAAAGACAAGACAGAACGGAATCCCCCATATTTGCTACACTGCATACTGCCATCCTCCCAAGAAATGCTCAGTCTGCCAGCCCCAGGCCTGCAAAATCAACCAAATAATACAAGCATTTAGTTGCTTTATGTACCTTTGCTGCTATCAACTTAGCCAGTCCTCCAAACCAGCAGGTTGCTTATGGTGTGTGTGTGGTGGGGGGTTCCTTGGTTCTCAGCCTGCGCACCAGGAGGCTCACAGGAGGCACAGATCTTTCTCTTCCTGGACTCCATGTTGCTCATGGCACTCACCAGGAAGGCAGGCTAGTTGTCTTCTGGTTGGATCCTCCCTGACCCAACATGGCAGGTTCTCAGGTGGCATGGATCTTTCTCTACTTGGAGTTCACGTTACTTGTGCAACTCACCAGGAAGGCAAGCTAGTTGTCTTCTGGTCAGATCCTCCCTGACCCAACATGGTGGGTTCTCGGGAGACATGCAAGTTTCTCTTCCTGGAGTGCATGCCGCTTGCACCACTCACCAAGAAGGCAGGCTAGTTGTTTTCTGGACAACTAATTCATTTTTTTAAATGTTTTTTTAATTAAGTGAAGAAGAAAAAAATAAGACATATATAACAAAGACAACAAGCAAAAGAGACAAACAAATGACTAGAGTAAATGCACAACAGTAACATTGCAGGTTTAAAAAAACGGATGATAGAAACGACGATGGTTGCAACATTGCATATCATCTTTAAAATGGTTACTTACATTAACAGATATAGACATGTAAAGTTGACCTAATCATATGAGCATTAATTGTTCCTTCACAATAATGAATACATTCAGCAGTGTGCTCGCTTTAGTTATCTTACACATACATGTATACAGATTTATATCTTTTCCTTTTCCCTTTTCTCTTTCCCCCTTATTCCTTCCCAATTACATTTGCTGTTCGAGCTGCTTTTTACCCTTACATAGTATTTACTGTAGATTTTGGATCATATATACTTTTTCAGTTTCTTACACTAGGGAGATAATACAGAATTTACACACATGAGTTTGATTTGTCTCACTTATGAGCATCGTCTCAAGTCGTGACCATTTACTTACAAAAGTCTCAATGCAATCTTTCTTAATAGCTGAGTAGTACTCCATTGTATAAAAATACCACATCTTTTTTATCCATTCTTTGATTGATGGGCACTTGGGTTGTTTCCAAGATCTGGCTATTACAAATTTGGTTGCTATAAACATGGGTGCACAGATATCACTGAGGTATGATGTTTTCAATTCTTCTGGGAAAATGCCCAGAAAGTGGGATAGCTGGTTTGAATGGGATCTCTAATTCTAGCTTCTTGAGGAATCTCCACACTGATTTCCACAGTGGTTGCACCAGTCTACACTTCCACCAGCAGTGGAGAAGAGTTCCTTTTTCCCCATACCCCCTCCAGCATTTGTTGTTGCTTGGTTTTTCAATCTTGGCCATTCTTTGTGGAGTGAGATGGAATATCAGCATTGTTTTAATTTGCATTTCCCAAATGACCATTGATGTTGAACATTTTCTCATATATTTATTTGCCATTTATATTTCTTTCTCTGAGAAGTGTGTATGCATCTCAGATGCCCATTTTGGATTGGATCCTTGAATTTTAGGGGCCTAATTTCTTTTAATTCTTTATATGTTTTAGATAGAAGTCGTCTGATGGACAATTGGCTAAGATATTTTCCCAATTCATGGGTTTCCTTTTCACGCTGTTGGAGATTTCCTTTGACATGCAAAAACATTTTAGTAAGATGAGATTCCAGTTGTTGATTCTGGGAAGTGTTTCCCGTGCAATTTCATTTTTGCTCATGAACTCCCTGCCTACTCGTGTGTCATCAAGATTTTTACCTACTCTATCTTCTAGTAAGTTTAGTGTCTCTGTTTTTATATTGAGATTTTGATCCATTTTTACTTTATTATACTGCATGGTGATAGGCATGGATCTAGTTTTAGTTTACGGCATATACTAAACCAGTTTCTCCAGCACCATTTGTTAAAGAGGCTGTCTTTCTTCCAATGTACATGTTTGGGCACTTTGTGAAAGATGAGGTGGCTAAGTGTGTTTGTAGTTGTGACTGTCTTCTAATCTATTCCATTGATCTTCAGGTGTGTTTCGATTCCAGTACCATGCTGATTTTATCACAGTAGCATTGTACTATAGTTTCAAGTCGGGGATTGTGATGCCTCCTGCCTTCCCTTTGTTGCCCAGAATTGTCTTTGCTATTCTAGGTCTTTTCTGGTTCCAGATGAATTTCAGGAATGCTTTCTCTAGCTCTGTGAGGTAGGCCAGTAGTATTTTGATTGGGATTGCATTAAATCTGTATAATAACTTTGGGAGAATGGCCATTTTCATGATGTTTCTTCTTCCTATCCATGAACAGGGAATATCTTTCCATTTTCTGAAATCTTTTTCGATTTCCTTCTTTAGAATAATGTAATTTTCACTGTAAAGATCTTTCACTTCCTTTGTTAGATTGATTCCTAAGGATTTCATTTTTTAGATGTTATAGTGAAGGATGTGGTTTCCCTTGTTTCTCTCACAGTGAGTTTGTTTTTTGTGTACAGGAATGCTATTGATTTTTGAGTGTTCACTTTGTAACCAGCTACATTACTGGATTTGGTTATTACTTCTAGAAGTCTTCTAATGGATTTTTGGGGGTCTTCTATGTAGAGTATCATATCGTCTGCAAATATTGATAATTTCACTTCTTCCTTTCCTATCCTTATTCCCTTTATTTCTTTCTCTTGTCTAATTGCTCTGGCTAATATTTCCACAACTATATTGAATAGGAGTGGTGATAATGGACATCCTTGTCTTGTTCCCGATTTTAGGTTGAAAGTTTTCAGTTTTTGTCCACATAGTAAGATGATGGCTATTGGTTTACGATATATGGCTTTTATCAGGTTGAGGTAGAGACTATCTATTCTGATTTTCTGTAGGGTTTTTATCATGAATGGATGTTGGATTTTGTCAAAAGCTTTTTCCACACCTATTGAGATGATCATGTGGTTCTTGTCTTTGGCCCTGTTGATATGGTGCATTACATGTATTGATTTGCGTATGTTGAACCATCCCTGCATTCCTGGGATGAATCTCTGTTTTGGTATTAGGGTAATACTTGTTTCCAGGAATGAGTTAGGGAGACTTGCTTCCCTTTCCATTTCCTTGAAGAGTTTGAGGAGTGTTGGCATTAAGTCTTCCCTAAATTTCTTGAAGAATTCAGCAGTGAATCCATCAGGGCCCGGGCATTTCTTTGCTGGTAGGGTCCTAATTACATTTTCAATTTCATTAGCTGAAATTGGGTTATTCAGCAGTTTTACGTCTTCTTGATTCAGCTTTGGTAATTCATAGGTTTCTAGGAATCTGTCCATTTCTTCTGTGTTATTGAATCTGTGTGAGTTAAGGTTTTCGAAGTAGGTGTTGATGATCTTCTGTATTTCCACAGGGTCTGTAGTGATTTCACCCTTTTCATTTCTTGTTGCATGAATCTGGGTTTTTTCTTTCCTCTTCTTGATAAGGTTGACTAGGGGCTTAGCAATTTTATTTACTCTTTCAAAGAACCAACTCTTCGATTCGTTAATTCTTTGTATTGTTTTCTTAGTTTCAATTGCATTAATGTCTACTCTAATCTTGATAATTTCCTCCCTTCTCTGGGCTTTGTACTTGACTTGCTCTTCTTTTTCTAGAAGTTTGAGGTGCAGCATTAGGTTGTTTATGTGTGTTCTTTCCGTTTTTCTGAAGTGGGAGTTGAGTGCTATAAATTTCCCTCTGAGGACTGCTTTCATTGTATCCCACAGGTTCCAGTAATTTGTATTTGTATTTTCATTCAATTGTAGATATTGTTTAATTTCTTCTTTAACTTCTTCTGTGACCCATTGGTTATTTAGGAGAGTATTATTTAATTTCCATGTGTTTATGCAGTTATTGTAGGTTTTTTTGTCATTCATTTCCAATTTTACTGTGCTATGGTCAGATAATATGCATGGAATTATTTCAGTTCATTTGCATTTACTTAAGCATGTTTTGTGGACCAGTATATGATCTATTTTAGAGAGTGACCCATGTGCAGCTGAGAAGAATGTGTATTCTGATGTTGATGGGTGGAATACTCGGTACACTAGGTCCATTTGTTCACAAGTTCGATTCAGTTCTGTTATTTCTTTGCTGATTTTTTGTTGGTTGATCTGTCTCTCTGTGACAGTGGGGTATTAAGTTATTATAACTGTATTATTGTTTATTTGGTTTTCCATGTCTATTAAGAATTGTCTTATGACTTGAGACCATACTCATAAGTGAGATAAATGAAACCCACATGTGTAAATACCGTATTGTCTCCCTAGTGTAAGAAACTGAAAGTATATATGATCCAAAATCTATAATACATACTACATAAGGGTAAAAAACAGCTCAAAGAGCAAAAGTAATTGGGAAGGGAAAAGGTGGAAAGAGAAAAGGAAAGAAGAAAAGATATAAACCTGTAAATATGTATATGTAAGATAACTAAAATGAACACAATGCTGAATGTATTCCTAATTGAGAAAGAACAATTAATACTCATATGATTAGATGAATTTTACATGTCTATATCTGTTAATGTAAATAACCATTTTAAAGATAACGATACACAATATTGCAACCATTGTCAAGTTTCTATCATCCGGTTTTGTAAACCTGCAATGTTATTGTTGTGTATTTACTCTAGTCATTTGTTTGTCTCTTTTGCTTGTTGTCTTTGTTATATATGTATTTTTTTCTTTTTTTCCTCGCTTACATTAAAAAAAAATAATTGTCTTACATAGTTGGGTGCTCCCATATTCGGTGCATATATATTTATGATTGTAATCTTTTCCTTTTGAAGTTTTCCCCTAACAAGTATGTAGTGACCTTCTTTATCTCTTTTGATCATTCTCGGTTTGAAGTTTGTGATGTCTGCAAACATAATAGCCTCTGCTTCTTTCTGGGTTCCTGTTGCATGGAGTATTGTTTTCCAGACTTTGTTTTTTAGTCTGTAAATTTCCTTTTGAGTGAAATGTGTTTCTTGTACACAGCATTTTGTTCAGTTTTGTTTCTTAACCCGCTCTGCTAGTCTGTTTCTTTTTATTGGTGAGTTGAGACCATTTACATTGATTGATATAATTGATACGTACTGGCTCATCCCTGTCATGATATCTTTCTGTTGTTGGTTTTGCACATTTTCTGTTTAATTATTTGCCCTACTTAGTGGTTTCCTTTTGCTGTTATTCTTAAGATTGTGGCTATCTTTGTCTCTTTCTAGAGTGTGTTCAGTACTCTCTGTAGTGTTGGTTTGGTGGCCATAAATTTCTTCAGTTGTTCTTTGTCATGAAAGTATCTTATTTCTCCATCAATTTTTAAGGATAGTTTTGCAGGATACATCAATCTGGGTTGAAAGTTGTTTACTTTTAGGATTTGAAATACGTCACTCCAAGGTCTTCTTAACTTAAAGGTTTGTGTTGAGAAGTCTGCCATGATTCAGATAGGCTTTCCTTCATAGATGATCTGTTTGTTTTCTCTGACAGCTTTTAGTATTTTGTTCTTGTGCTGTATTTCTGATACCCTAATTATTACATATCTGGCTGAAGATTTATTTTGGTTATGGTTAATTGGGGTTCTGTATACCTCAGTTATCTGTATTTCAGATTCTCTTCCCATGTTTGGAAAGTTTTCTGCTATTATTTCTGTGAATAGTCTTTGCAGGTCATTAGTATTTACCCCTGCTTTTTCATTTATGCCTATTAATCTTATGTTATTTCTCTTGGCATCATCTTGCAGCTGTTGAATTGTTGTTTCTTGGTTCCTTACTATTTTTAAGAGATAGTTTCTTTCTTGACCATGATCTCCCATACTGTCTTCAAGATCTGAGATTCTGTCTTCAGCTTCGCTCAAGCAGTTTTTCAAACTTTCCATGGAATTTTTTATTTCCTGCATTTCCCTTTGCATCTGTTTCATGCATTCTCTTTGTGTCTTACATTGTTCATTCAAAGTTTCCATCATTTTCTTAAGTTCTTCTATTTTTTTATCTTGCTCTTCTTTAGATACACACAACGTTTCTTTAATAATGATTCTTATTTCATTTTTTAGCTGAGAATATTTCTGATTTGAATTTCTCTATAACTTCATCACGCTGTTTCTTTACTGCATTTTGTATTTCAGAAAGTTCAGTTGTTTGACTCCCACTGTCTTCCATTTCAGTGTCTCTTGGGTTTTGTTCTCAGTGGGCTCAGGGACTGAGACTGCCTCTTGGTCTTTCATTTTGTCATTTTCTTCTAGAGCCTATGTGGCTCTGTGTCCTGTGAGGCTGACTGGGCGTTCTCCTGGTGGGTCACACTGATCCACGGGACCCAGTAGAGCTGGATCTTGTGTGCAGGCAGTGAGGGTGACCTCCTGGGGCCTGTGGGTGGGGCCTCTGCCTTACCGGGTGGGGGCAATGGCCTCCCAGTCCCAGGGAGCTAGGTAGAGTGTACCCTGTAGTGTGGCGCTGCCCTGACCCTTAGTCTGGCCACATGGAGTTCAGGGGTTCCGCTGTACCAGCAAGCCTGGGTGATTCCCAGGCCTACAGTGCCAGGGCCTTGCTTCTCACTGGGCAGGGCCCACGAGCTCTAGGATGTGGTGCACACCGCTCCACTGAAGCATGGAGCTCACGCATGCTCTGTGCTCTGGTGGGGAGAGCCCAAGCTCTCCAAGGCCCTGCAGCTATGCTGGTCAGTCCCTGATGAGCAGCTCTGGGGTCCTGGGCTGGGTTAGGCTGGGCTGAGTACCTCTGTGTCCTGCGAGGCTGGTAGGCGTTCCCCTGAGGGTCGCACTGAGTCTTGGGTCACGCTGAGTTGTGGGACCCGGTCGGACAACTATTTCAAAGAAAACAAGAGTCATGGTAGCCACTGTCAATGTCCTGGTGTCTTGTTTTGAAGTCCTGTGTTGCTTGAATTGGTCTGTTCTGATCTGCATTGTTCTGATTTGTTTTATTTTATTCTCTTTAAAATAAAAAAAGAAGAAGAAAAGGATAACATCCCAATCACTGCCTAATCTAATCTGTTTCTACATCTACAAATTTATTATGTATGCCTATTCCCTTTAGGTGTTATATTCCGTCTCCTCTCCTCTCCTCCCCTGTCCTCCCCTGCCTCAAACCATGTGGCTCCTGAGGTTCTTAGGGTGAAGGACCATGAGAGGATGAGAAAAATAAAGAAAGAGACAAAGCTGGGGTCAGGTGGAGTCCTTATCCTCCTAATGGGAGGAAATGTACTGCTCAACAAATGCTGCATGTTTATTTATATACTGGGAAGGATGATGTCAGTTTCAGCCCCTCTGCCTAGCAACCCAGGCCTGGATTGTTTAGGAGCCTCATGTTTTTCTGGGCTGTAGCAACTTTTCATGTGGTTGACCCAGGTGCTCTTTGTTACTTTGGTAAGGTCGTGTCTGAGTCATTTTCCAGCTTCAATGTCTCCCAACACTCCCCTCCCTTCCCTTGGCCTCACCCTTTTCTCCCTCCCTCAGACACAGAGAAGGCAACCATTTGCAAGCCAGAAACAGGATTTTTACAGAAGAGAAAACTGCCTTCATGATGGAATTACCAGGCTCCAAAACTATAAGAAACAAATGACAGCTAAGTCCATGATATTTTTTACAGCAACATGTGCTGGTTAATACAAATACTCAGAAAAAAATATTTTTAATACACACTTCCCTATCTCCCTTATGTCCCTATATAACCATATAAGTGACTGAACCAATGGAATGCTGATGCTACTTCCTAACCATATACCTGAAGGAAAGAAGCACATGTTCGCCTTCCCCTTTCTTCTTCCTTCATGCTGGCCAATAATGTGACAGCATGTCACCATGTGACAAAATGTTGAGCACATGAGAAAACACTCAGAACACAATAAATGACATAGAAAAACAGGACTCCTACAACTTTGCATATAGTCACCATTGCTGCCCAACCTTTTGGAAGAAAGAAAATTTTATCTTGCTTAAAGACTTGTAGTTAACCTCTATTACAAGCAACTGAACCAGTTGATTAATCAATACAATGCACTAATTAATATATTCAACCTGTGAGTGTTCCTATGAAGAGTGATACAAAAGGAAAATTGTCACATGCATTGTGTTTAGCCAAAAAGTCTGTGTCCAAAATAAGGTCAAGAAAGAGGTAAAAAAAAAATGAAGATTGAAGGAAAAAATAAAGAGCAACAAGCAAAATGTCAAGTACCACAATTCTTTTGGGCTCTGTTCAATGATATTTCCAGCTTATACCTGAGTTTTATCATCAAGACACTTTGTCAAACATACCACTATCACTATCTGCCCAGTAGGTTCACATTCTAATCCTCCCCCCCCTTTTACTCTATTTGTTTGTTTGTTTGTTTGTTTTGACTTTTTTTGAGACAGGGTCTTGCTATGCAGTTCAGGCCAGTCTTCAACTCAGTATGTAGCCCAGGTTGGCCTTGAACTGGCAGTGATCCTCTTGCCTCTGCCTCCTGAGTGCTAGGATTACAGGCATGTGTTACAACACCCAACCTCTTTTACTCTTAAAACTTCAAGGACCTTGAAGAATTCAACTGTCTTTAGTCATAGTTCATTTGGACCCACTCATCTTTCTTCCCTTCCTTTTTCCCTTGAAACTTAACAACCTTAGATTCTATTTACACACTAATTTAAGACATAAGTCATAGGTAGCAAGAGAAAGACTGTCTTTCTAATTCATTCTAAAGCCAAAGCCCAATAAATCCATCACATTCTATCACCCCTTTCTCCTGAAATTGCCTGCGTGTGCATTACGGTAGCTGCTGCCAAAACACAGGGTATAATCCCAGACCCTTCCCCAGCCCTAATCACTTATTGATTTCCAGATTCCCCTGTTCAACAGTGCCTTATCTTTATGTTTCTATGGAAATCTATCTTATTTGGCTGAAGATTTAATGAAAGAACAACATAGAGCTACAGAGATTAACCAACACTTAATGATTTCTCCTTTAATAGGATTCTAGCCAAGTATTCAACAAGCCCGTGCAGCTCTCAATATGAATGGTGTTTCCTGACATTATGGTATAATTGCTCACCCCTAAAGGGTAAGGCCTTTGTCCTCTTAAATAAATAGAAAGTGCTGAATTTTCCAAAGGTCAAAAAGTCAAGACTGGCAAGTTCTTTGTAGAAAATAAATGGATAACATTTTATAATTATGGGAACTTGGATAGATTATCCATAGAAAAAACAAAATTGAAATTAGTTGTATTTTATACTTTACTGCTGACTTCATTTTAAATTATAGAAGTAATAATTAAAACAGTAGGCATTTGTAATTGCCTGTGTATGGAAGATAATAGCACCAATAATTCAATTCTCAATGCCTATGTATATGATGGTAATTATCTCCATGAGCAATAATTGTTCCATGCTTCTAAATGTTTAATTCAGAAGCAGTTTTTACTCACATGTACCTTCATTGCACGTGTATTATGTACTAGATACTGGAGGTACAATAAGTAAGATATGTTCTTGTCTCTGAAGAAATGATGAAAAAAGTAATTCTGATATAACTTGCAAGTGCAATGAGGAGACAAACAGAATTCTAACTTGAAGAAGTGACTTTCAAATTTAACCATGAAGGAATAGAAGTTATTTAGGGTAATGAAGGGAGGAAGTCACTGTGCACAGTATATACACCATGTACACAAGTATAGCGGCAAGATTAAGGAAAATAAAACTAAATTGGCTATAACCAGAACGCAGAAAACTAAAGAAATAGCCCAGAACACAACTGAAAAGGTAACCAACTATATGAACCCAAACTTCTAACTTCTAACTTCAAGCTGTTAGGCCCACCACATTGGGTACAAACACTTACCTGTCATTTCTTTAATTTAAGCACTCATTTAAAACTACTAAACCAGACCCTGAAAAAGCTAGAATATGATTGGTCAAGCCATGCCTGATGCATTGCTTAGCATGTTCCTACTTTCCACATGCATGTAAGTGATATTATTCCAGTTTCACCAATAAGTAAACTGCTAGTAAAAGAAGTTAAAAGATTGCCCAAATTTATATCACTAGTGACAGAGCCAAGAACACAACAAATCAGTCTTAATACTGAGTCCAATGAAATTGTTACATAACATAGTTGCTTCCCCAAATAGTAACAACTAACATTTGTTCTGTCCTACTTACCTTGTTAAATCTGGTTTGTGTCTCATTAAACCCCTATGAGAAAATTTAAGGCTCAGAAATTTATCCCAAGTTTGTTCAATGGGTTAAATGATGAGTCAGGTCTTCTGGACAGCTTAAGATCATAACGTTTTTGTTAAAACATCACTTTTCTAGTAAAACCTATAGATTCATGGTTATGAAGGAATTTGAGTCTTGAGGGCACATTGAGAATGCAACTCAAAAACATTACAAAACTAATGGTCACTGAAGGGATTTGCTTATCTGGGTTTTACTCTTCACTTCTTTACTTAACCTATTTTTTATTAAGGTCACTATTATCTTTGCATAATGGAAGTTACCAGAGTTGAAATTTACAATTATTTTAATATTTAATTATTGTTGTTCTCCTTTATGAGACTCTTAAGTTCCATAAGAGCAATAATAGATTCATTTTAATTAATTACTCATTCTCTAGCATCTAGCACATTTTAATAGGCACTCAGTAAATATCTGTAAAATAAATGAAAAATTTCCAATCTCTATGACATTTGCAATTATTACCTGAAATATTTGATTGTGTTGTCTCTTCTTGAAACTCTTACTAGCATTAGCTCTAATGTTACCTCACTTTTTTTCTAACATTTCCCATGACTCATTCTTTGTCTTCAAGATTTCTCCTCTTCAAACTACTCCTCACTGTTATATTCCAAATATAACCTCTGCTTCTCTTTTCTTCCCATATTATATACTCTCCCTAGTGAATCTCACATGCAACCTATAATTCACCCCCACTTTTAATTCCATTGACTTTTACATCTACCTGTCAAGGCCTCTTACCCTGATCCACATTTCCTACTATCTACTGGGATGTACCACTGATTCTGGCACTATGTCATTAATGTGGTTCAGTCTATTTAGTGATCTTCTACTTAAATTCCTGTGGCCAGGTTTGTGTTTCCAAGTCTAGCGACAGCCAAAAATGACTTTTACCAGCCCACAAGGGGATAAAGAGCTTGCAACTGAAGGTAACTATATCAACTGTGTCAGTGAACACACTGCTTTATTAGTCTGACTTTCTTAGTTCATTCAGGCCCCCATAGCAAAGAACACCACAGATTTATGGATTTTTAAAAATTTATTTTTTAAGTTATAAAAGTCAGAAGCCCAAATTCAGTGTCTTCCTGTTTTACTGAAGGTTCTCTTTTTCTGTATCCTCACATGCCAGAGCAATAGAAGGATTTCTCTGAGGCCTGTTT
This sequence comes from Dasyprocta punctata, assembly GCA_004363535.1. Classification (NCBI taxonomy): domain Eukaryota; kingdom Metazoa; phylum Chordata; class Mammalia; order Rodentia; family Dasyproctidae; genus Dasyprocta; species Dasyprocta punctata. The sequence goes on along the minus strand of RJWM01037833.1, from coordinate 4,635 downwards.
TCTAAGGACACTAATCCATTTCATGAGAGCTCCACCCTTTTGACCTCTTCACTTCCCAAAGTCCCTGCTTCAAATATTATCACTCTTGGGGTTAGAATTGTAGCATACAAATTTGGAGGCAACATAGACATTGACTCCATTGTAATACTGGATACCATACACAGGGAAAAAGTACTACAGAATGAGATGTAGTTTATATCTAGCTTACCAAATTTTAATTAAGTTAAAATATGTGCATATTTAAAACAAATAGTTTACCAGCTTATTTCAACATGATTTTATTCATATAACACACCATATACCTAATATAGAAATTTTTCATAAGTTTATACAAGAAGAAATTCTGACCCACAACAAATATTTTTGGCAGGAATATCTGTAGACAATTTTCAGTCCAAATCTGATTTGGCACCCAAGATCCATTTCCACATCTATTTGGCCCAGAGTTTACTGTTCATATCATTTGAAACCTAGTTTTTCAAGAAAATATGTTTTAAAAAATTATATGAGCATGCATTTTAGTCCCATGATAGGTAAATGTGTATAATTATGTGTGCACTATATGCTTCAAAGAGCCAGAAAAATGATTTATGTAAAACACACACAAACAAAACAAAAGTAAACAAATACATCCAACCATCTTGTACTTTGGCTGATGTATTTTCAAGGCAACAGCATGAAAATGTACTTCCCTCCCCTGTTCACAGTTGCAGCTGATTATGCAGCTTGCCACGGCCCTCAATTCAAGTGTTTACACCTATAACTTGTAATTGCCCACATTGTATGGATAATATACTAAAAAGAAAGACTACTTCTTCTATTTTTGTATTCCTTTACCTCAGTTTTTCCACTCTTAAGAACTCAGAAATGACAGTTCAGCATACCCCAACCTTTTAGCCTTTTGTTGTTGTTGTTGTTGTCTTTTTAGTGGAGTAGCTGCATTGCTTTCTAGCTCCTTGCAAGGAACTTATTTGCAAGTGGCTTTGTGATTTGTTTGAAATGCTGCAGATGCACCAATTATAAAGTGCCTTTCTATACTACTGTGTGTAGACAAATACATCACTAAATATTTAAGATTCAGAGATAATTTGCTATTTTTTTACTACCAAGGCCCCATTTATCTCCAAAAACAAATAATTAGAGACTAAGAAGTGTATTACATATTGATGCACTCTACTTTTCAATTATAAATCACATTTTTCTCATATTTAAAAATTTTGGAAACTGGAATATGTCTGAAAAAATCAGTGTGTACATGAACGCAGTGGTTTGCTCTTTCTCAAAGAAGTGATGCTTGTAATACTTCTAATAACTGATGATATTTTAAATTTGATGAAGTACCATATTAAATTCATAAAAATGCACCAAAAAAGTAACTGTTAATAAAACAAGTACACAGATGTCAAGTAACAAATTTTTAAGGACCTTCATAAAAGTATCCAAGGTGCTATTCAGTGACACCATACTCATTTCCCCACATGAAATACATGAAATTCAATTCTTTATAGTAAGTTATTCACAGTAGGAGCTGCAATCTTACACCAAAATACCTCATTCAAATAGTAGTCTCTCAAAACACCCCCTGCTGAATGAGAGAGTGAGTATAATTACTGGTAAGTCACAAGGTTCTTAAGCTTTTTAGTCTTGTCTAGATTCAACAGAATCACAAGACTTTCCCACAAAGCATTTTTATTTTCAGATCACTTCAAATTGATATGAAATCACTCTCCTTTGATTCCTAGGAGCAGAAGTCAAGGAAAAAAGAAAGAAATTCAGATACTTCTATTTCTTAAGCTCTAAATTTTTGTTATACAGATCCAGAAATAGGAGAAAGGGCAGTTAAGATTCTATTTTTTATAGGTTCTTTTTTAGATACTACAGTTTAGGAGAAACTGAGTAATGCTTTTATCTAAACAGTAACTTTGAAGAAACTGGATCCCATAGTTAATATGATTTGCCAAAATTCAGACATCTGCTGAGTGGCAGACTGGATGAAACCTATGCCTACTGATTCAAGGCCAGCAATTTCTCCATTACATACTCTGCCAAAAGAATTCATTGCCTCCCTGGGCCAGGAGTTATAAAGTCTTAAAGATCATTAACAGGTCAATCTTTATATGGTTCTCTACATAGAATATCCCTAAAGCTCAAATTAATTATGACTTCTCTCCTACCCCTGGTGGGAGAATAATTATTCGTATCCTCAAACCTAAGGAAACAAGTGAGACCATATTTGCTCAAACAAAATTCTTTGTCCATTTTAACAATGTACCCACTCTGGCCAGGGATTTAGCTCAGCAGCACAAGTGCCTGCCTGGCAAGCATGAGGTCATGAGTCCGATCCCCAAAACAAAAAACAAAAAAAAATTTATATATATGTATATTATATATCTATCTTCCACCTATGAGTTTTCCTTTACATTTTCCCAGGGTTAGTTTAAATTGAACCTAACATCTTATATGTTAGAATCTTCAAAAAGTTTTATTCAGAGCTGGGAAGATGGTGGAACAGTAAGCAGCAGTGTAAACAGCCTCTCTGAGAGATAGAGTCCAGATGCTGGAATACAGCATTGTGGAGAAGACAAAGAAGGAAAGAAGTGGGTCCCTTGGACCTGGGAAGAATCTAAAGTGAGAAGCGAATCCCACAGAAAGAGCAAAAAGAAAAACTTAGAGGGCTGGGGATTTAGCTCAGAGGCATAAATGCCTGCCTGGTAAGCACGAGGTCTTGAGTTCAATCCCTGGTACAAAAAAATAAATAAATAAATAAATAAAGACTTAAAAGAAGAAGGTGGTGCTGGTGGCACTTTTGACCAGAGCCAGACCCACTGTGCAAAAGGAGCTGTTGGAACCTGGGGAGGCACAGTGAGGGTGACTGTGGGTGCGACCCGGATGCCTCTGCAAAGGGAGGCAGTGATGGTGGGGTGGAGTGACAGACTCACAGGACAGCACTGACTGGCAGTGAGTGCCAAGCACTTGGTCCTCCCGTGGGAGACAGCGATTGGCCAGCAACCATTTGGAGTTGGGCCTGATAAGCCTGGAACCCAAAGCTGCTGCCAGCTTCTGACTTGATGCAGACCAGTGGAAGTCACTCAGACTGAGCCCCACCCCTACACGCATTCCAGTGGCCATCGAGGAGGTTCTTTGTAGGTAACCAGCTTGGTCTGGAGGTGGTGGATGTCCCCACCCCATCCACACTCCAGGGACCATAGTCTAGGATCCCCATGGGTGACCAGCCCAGGTCCACAGGCAGTGGCAATCCCCATCCCTGCACACACTCCACCAGCCACCGGAGAGTCAATACAGACTAGGAAAAGTAGCAGACAACCCTGCACCATCATACACATACCCAGCACTGACTAGAAAAACCAGTCTGGTTCAGAGAAATTGTAACCAATGCAGGACATGCCTGGGACCCTACTACACATCTGTCTGGAAGAACCCAGGAATATGTCAAGAGAAAGAAGCAAGAGGCAGTCTCTGGTCTCTAATCCAAGCAGAGCAAGTCCAGGAGATATAAACATGGAAGAGATAGAGACTTGCACACCTGAAATTTCTGAAATGATGGCAACTGAAGTAAAGAAACAACTTCATGAGGCTATAAGAGAAATTAGAACAGAAATACTATCTCAGGTAAAAGAAGAAATGAAAAACATAATAAAAGAATTGCTAAGAATACATAGATTTAAAAAATGGAGGAGCATAGGAAAATGAGGGAAACTTTGAATGAACAATATAAAAAGGATTTAAAATACATGAAACAGATTTAAAGAGATATCCAGGAAATTAAAAGCTCCATTAAAACTGGCAAAACCACTTGAAGGAAACTGAAGATAGACTTTCAAGCCTTGAAGACAGGCTTGCAGCTTGTGATCATGAAAGAAAAAGTCTCTTAAAAATAACAAGGAACCTGGAAGTGACAATTTAATGGCTACAAGACAACCCAAAGAAAAAGAATAATAATAGAGAGTGAAAAAGCAGGGGTCAACACAAATTACATTAAAAGTCTGTTTACTGAAATAATATCAGAAAACTTCCAAAGCATGAAAGTGACATTCAGATAAGTGAGGCATATAGAACTCCAGCTAGCCATAACCAAAATAAATCTATACCCAGACATATAATAATCAAGATTCCAGAAACTCAGCACAAGAACAGAATATTAAAAGCTATTAGAGAAAAAAATAGATCACCTATAAAGGAAAACCAGTCAAAATCATGACAGACTTCTCAACATAAACCATCAAGAAGAGCTTGGAATGAAGTACTTCAAGCCCTGAAAGAAAACAACTTTCAACCCAGGTTGATGTACCCTGCAAAACTATCTTTCAGAATTAACAGAGAAACAAGATACTTCCATGACAAAGAACAACTGAAGGAATTCATGACCACCAAACCAACCCTACAAAGAATACTGAAGGACATTCTAGAGAGAGGTCAAAAAGACCACAGCTCCATGAACAGTGGCAGAGAGGTATCACCAAATGGGGCAGACAATTGAATGGAGAGGAAAAGTAGGAAGCCAACAGCAGGAAAATAGCATGGCAGAGACAAGGCAGTGCATGTTGGCCATAACAATTAATGTAGATGGCCTCAATTCACCAATAAAAAGAAACACAAGAAGAGAGGATCAGGAGA
>RJWM01037832.1:0-17168 GCA_004363535.1 Dasyprocta punctata | reverse complement strand
TGGGAGTTTGGCTCAGTGCCTTAAGCGCCTGTCCTGGCAGGCGCGAGGTTGTGAGTTCAACCCCCAGTGCCGCAAAAAAAACAAACAAACCAACAAAAAAAAGAATGGTTAATTAAAAAGTGTTACCTACACGTGCTAACGCCTCACAATGAATGCAATCGTTAACTACTGCAAACACGCACTAATAAAAAAAATGAACGGTTGACCATAAACTGCAGATCCAGGAAGCTCCGAGGACACCAAGCAGGATAAATACCAAAAACCAAAACAACAACAACAACAAAAAACCCCAAACGCATGAAAAATCCAGGCTAGGCATACATATTAATCCATTTTAGTCAGTCTATGATAACAATATCACAGACTGAATAACTTATAAAGAATAAAGATTTTTAAACTCACAGTTCTGGAGTTCTAAGTTTGGTGACTTCTTCCTTGCAGGTCCTGCTCTGCTGACGTTTTTCTCCTGGTTTTGGTCTCTGCAGAGTTGCAAGGCGGTGGAGGACCTTACATGGAGAGAAGTAGCAGGGAAGTTAACCGGGTCTTTCTTCCTCTTCCAAACCCACTACTGCACTCCTGTGGCCCCAGCCCATGACCTCCTCTCTCCCTGGTTACCATCCAATGGTCCAACCTCTAAATACCAGTAACATAGAATGCTGGGGATTAAATTTCAGCATAAATTTTAGAGAATATTCAAACTGCAGAAAATCAAAGACAAGGAGAAAATCTTGACAGATGCCCAAAAGGGAAAACCTTACTGTAAAGAAGAAAAGATAAGAATTACATGGGAGTTGTTTTCAGAAACCATGCAACCAAGAAAAGGGTGGAGTGAAATAATTAAAATATGGAATGAAAAATATCAACCTAGAGTTCTGTCTCCAGCTGTTACCCTTCAGAAGTAAAGGAGACATCATTTCATGCCCTCGCCCACACAGGGAAGCACTTGAACATCCAGGGCTATTCAAGAGCAGGTTGCCTCTAGCAGGTGACTGTGCCCCTGGATGGAGCGTGCGCGTTATTTTACCATTCCAAGGTTTTGGCCAGGGGGCTGTGACACCTCAACCCTTCCCAAAGTGGAAGCTGCATGGTATTGAGGCACCAGCTGGGTATCTTCCCACAGTGCACCTGTGAGAGCACAGAGCTCTGGGGCTCTCGCCACTAACAGAGAAACCGAGATGGTGGGAGGAGTTGAACTGGGACTGCTGCTAGAAGAGAGGGCACATGGAGGACTGCCAGTTCCACCAAAGCCGAAGAAGAGCGGCGTCTCACAGAGGCAAGGATGGGCAGAGGTTGGTGCTTTCCCTGCAAGCCCACCATGCCACTGGGAAAGTCGGGGGTTTTGTATGTAAGATCTGGAAAAAAAAATCCCAAGTGATCGATGTGCCCTTTGAGGAGCTGAAACACAGTGACTGCTGTAGACCAGCAATGGGAACCTCTTAGAGCTTCCAATAATACAAACAGCCGCTGCAAGTGGCACGGGTGCCATAGGTCTGCCGTCTTCTCAGGTTTTCTTTAAGAGCATCTCCCCCGTTCAGATGGAAACTGGCAACATCTGGATTCATCTGCTTGGTTTCATGCTGTGTCTTTTTGGAAATCTTGCCCACACTCAGACCAAACATGTAATAGTCAGCTTCCTTGTACTATAACAAAAACCTGAGCTAATCAGCTTATGAAGACAAAGCTTGTTTTGGCTTACGGTTTTGGAAGTTTCAGTCCATGCTGATTGCTCCATTGTTTAGGGGACTATGGTGTGGTCGCACATCATGGCGGAAGTGCATGGTGGAATAAAACCTCTCACCTGATGGCCAGGAAGTGAGAAGAGAAAGAAGGCAAGGCCGAGTTCTTGCTGTCCCCTTCAAGGGCATGACTCCAATGACCTTAAGACTGCCCAGTTGGTCTCACCTCTTAAAGGTTCCACAATATCCCAATAGCACCCTACTGGGACCAAGCCCTTGACACCTAGTGTTTTGAGGGATGCTTACTTATTCAAGCCATACTACATATATTTCATTGTGCCTGTACAGGAGAAGGTAGTTTGGGGATATTCTTTTTGGGTACAGTGCTCTGCCTCAGTTTCTTGTGGCTCTGTTACACTGTGTGTTATGACTCAGAGAAGGTCTTACAGTTCTAAACTGGACTACTCATGGATTGCTCCACTGGTTACAGAAAGCTTTCCTGCAGCCCCTGCTATTTCCCCTATTGCTCTCCACAGCTACGGCTCACTGATAATTCCATTATCTGTGTCCTGGGCATTTTTGCACCCCTGTGGTAGTGGGACAGGTTTGTCCCTCCCGAACGCGGCAGACAAGAGCAGGAGTCTTGCACAGTCCTGTGTCCAGCATGCACTTGACTCTCATTGACAGCTCTGTCAAAGGCCACCATGGAGGACTAGGAGGGCTGGTTCTTCCCACGGTGGTGATGTCTATCAACGGAGCTAGCTCCAGTGCTGGTCAAATTCCCGAGCACTTCTGCCCTGGTAACTTCCCATGCGGTTCCAGCATCATCAGATTTTTCATGTTCTGGTGATGACAGCACTTGGACACTTCTTGAAAGTCTCCAAGCTTCAGAAGTTCCATCGCAGTCAGGAATTGGCTATACTGATGACTCCCTTCTGTGAGCGTCATACCTGAGCAACTTCTTCACTGAAGTGACCAGAGGAATTTTATTTTTTCTGAGAAGAAACTTTTAGGGAATGCAGTAAGAACTGAACTATTTTGACACCCACTGGGCAGTAAACTTTCCATTGCCATTTCCCTCTCTGGGGACAGGCACAATGGTCTAATTTAGCCAATCTCCTCCTTAGCTGGGTATCTTTCTTCCCCTGACAAAGACAGTACTCTTTTGCATTCAAATGAGACAATGGGGCTCTGCAAAAATTGTTTCTTGAAGAAAATGTCCTTTCCCAACTCCACACCCAACTCACACCCATGCTGAGATTTTATTCCTTCTTCAGTCATTTTAGGAAAAAAATGATGGACTGAGTATTCTATCCGAGCTTTCTTAGATCATCATTGTCTATTTGGCATCCTTTCATCACAGGGCTTTCATATTAATTATGTTTTCTTCTATTCTGTATTCTGATGCTTTTCCAGGGGAGGGCCTTACGGACCCAGGAAAAGAATGCTCCTTCCAGGGCCAGCAACTTTCAGAGATAGAAAATATGCCTTACGAAGTCAGTACATCCCAATGACCTCATTATCCAACACACACCAAGTGAGCACCTCCCCTCCCCAAATCACCCCGTGCCAGGAAACAGGCAAAGGGAACCACTTCTGCAGCCCAAAGCCCGCCAGAATTATTCAACTTGCCGATCCTAAGCTATTCCCCCTACCCTTTTCTCTGAAACCCCAATGGAGTCTGTGGCCTATCCGTTCCTCACTCACCTGCCCTCCTCCTCACCAAAACTATTGCTGTCTCCCGTGATCCTGGTTGGCCCAGTGTGCCCCTTCTCCTGGCACACGTATGTAATAAATTCTTCTTTCAGTGGCATTGCCCTTTCTGTGTTGGTACACATCTTCATTAATTAAAATCTTTTGCATTCAAATGAGAGAGTGGGGGCTCTTCAAAAATTGTTTCTTGAAGAAAATGTCTCTTCCCAACTCCACACCCAGTTTTGTAGACCACATATCAAAAGCAGTCAACTCTGGCTCCATCTTTCTAAGACCTAGATCTGTAAACACAGCAAGAACAAAGCTCCCCACTTTTATATAGCCCAGCTCATCATGGAAATATTTCTCAATGTCAAATAACTTAAATTTCAGTTCTTGTCAAAATAACATGAAATCAAGATGAAGGAAGATACTTAATAGTAAATCCTGGACTTCACAAAGAATCTGCTATCACTGTTACATATTTTGATGGAAAGACTGATGGTAATAAAAAGGTACATAAGTAAAGGAGAAATAAAGACTTTCTCAAACAAGCAAAATTGAAGGAATATGTCACCAGTGGGATTGCTTTTGCAAGAAATATTTATTAAAAGTTCTCAGAAAGAAAAAAATACTGGTTAGAAGTTCATATTTAAAGAAAGGAAGAGTGTTAAAGAAGTAATAAGTGAAGGTACCATCAAATCTTCTATTTTTCTTATTTTTAACTGATCTAACAAAAACCTGTTTGTTCAAACTATCAACAATTTACTTGCTGATTATAACTACAGATGAGTGAAATGGATACAGCAATTTTATCAGACATAGGACAAAAGTGTTGAGAATACTCTTAAGAAATTTGCAGTTCTCATAACCTGGTACAGTGTTAGTTGAATGAGGACTTGGATTATTTGTAAATACGTATTGTGATCTCAAGGGCAACCACTGTACCACATAAAAAGAGAATTGTAATTGATCCTCAGAGATGAGAAGAATGAAATTATATAAAACGCTGTTAAAACCAGAGAGAACAGAAAAAGAGTGGAAGAAAGAAACAAAACTTGGCGGGGGGTGGCTGGGGTGGGGTGAATAAGGAAGGGTAATAAGTTGCGGAAGGCAGTCCTTGCCTGGAATTCCAGCACCCTGTGAGACTAAGCCGGTGGACTGTGAGTTCAAGCCTAGTCTGGGCAATTGAGTGACTTCAGGAGACTCTGTCTCAATGTTAAAATAAAGAACTGGAAACGTAGTTTAATGTAAAGGTCATTGGTTCTATCCCCAAGTACCCTGGGGCTGTGGGCAGAACAGTAATGAATATCATAGATATTAAACTAGTTATGTCAATAACCATTCTAAATGTCAAAAGTCTAAATCAAAACACAGGTTGTCGGCGTGGAATTTTAAAATGATCCCAGTATATGTTATTTAAAAGCAACCAACTTCAAATATAAAGACATGTAGATTAAAAGTAAAGATATAGAACCAGAGTCATGTTCTTTGAAAAGATCAATAAAATTTATGAACCTTTAGTAGGGTCAGAGAGAGAGAGAATTATTAGCATCAGATTACTGATTACTAGTATCAGAAATGAAAGTATCACTAGACTGAATAACCGGTTAAATGAATTAGAAACGTATCATTCAAGAAACAACACAGTAAACTTGCTAGCTAGAAATGAAAGCGTTAAGGAAAATCATGAAGTTGGTAGAAATGAAAGCCTGAAATGCGCTCAAAAGCATTCCGTGTTGTTTACGGGTTGCGATGCGGTATGGTGTGCCTTTGAGGAACTTGTTGAAAAGATCGTTCAGACACCTGGAGGGTGGGAAAGCTATAACCCGAAGAGGAGGTGAACTGTCATGCGCCGGAGAAAGCCAAAGAAGAGGAGGCTGCGTTTCTCCCCATGCTGGGCTATAAACTGTGGGAAATTGCGTCGCTTGCATATTGGATGAGATAGCTACATCTTTCTGTATACAAACTCCCCTATTTTAGGAATCTTGTAGTTTGCACATACCTGTTTTGAATCGTGGCAGTAAATATTTGCGAGAAATCTCATAGGCTTTCCCAGGTAACATGGTAAGCACAGTTTGCAATCTACAGTTTTTTTTATGCAAGATAGCTGTACATTTATGAGTACATTTGCCTTTACGATTTAATTTACCACGTAAAAACACTCATCTATCTAGCATTTGTTTTTATAAGGTCTACTTTTGGTTTCTTTTCTTGCTTTAGGACTCCCATTAACTACTGCATTATTTTTTATGTTAACTAAAACCATGAAGAAGTATACAGATACTGTCAAACCGGCACATCATTTCGCCACTTTTCTAAGATGTTCGAGATTTTCTTTTACTACTAAACAAAATCTCAGTACAAACTGTAGCCCAGACTAATTCATAGTTAAATTTCTGTTCTGATGATGTTTCAAAAATAGCAATGGTACATTAAAGGAGTTTGGTATTACTTTTTAATTTACCTCATTGATTAGTTTGTCGTCTCAAGACTGTGCCTGTTCCTTTGTGCAGTGTTTTGTGTTACATTGTGTTTGGTAGAAAGGTAATCAGATTTTTCCTCATTTTGGTTTCAGAAGGACCTGAACATTGTGTTGATTGAAGTGCCTTTAGTACTTAGCACTTTTAAAACCAACATCTTTCTTCATAAATATTGGTTGTGTTAGTCTAGGCACTTTCATTCTAACTTGTGTAACGTTTATGAATATCTACATTTTATGGCTTTGATAGATGACTAGTTGATATTCAAAAACCCATTTCTGTGTTTTGAGAGGTGGGGGAAATAAACAAGAAATGACAACTTAAGAAAGGTATATTCCTTCCAGATTCTAATATGTGTGAGAAAATACTGTTGTTGGGAAGCCCTTGATACTTTACTGTAACAAGTAACCACTAGTTTATCAAAACTAATTTGGACAGACTCCACACTCTTTGCCAGTGTTGTTTTTTAACTTCTTGCTATTGTACATTGTATGTTTTTTCACTCTTATTATTTAATTTACATTGATGTCTGCTTTTTAAAGTCTCTTTGTAAGTCATTCATCCTTTAAAGCTGGTCACTATAATAGCCTTCATTAAGATTCTCATATTAATTTCTTGGCAGTTTACTCTATATGAATAATTGCAAATGAGAGATATTTTTGTGGACCCTTGAAATATACGCATTAATGAATTTGTTTCAAGTTATATTCTTTCTGAAATATGTATCTTCACATATGAAAATCTCACACTGTACCTGGTTTATACTTATTAGACTACATTACATATGATTAAAGATTTTATGCATTGTGAATGTTTTACTAAATATAAAATAATTACCTCTATAATGTTACAGAAAGGCAGCTAACACATATGCTTAGGATTTGTTCCTGTTGTATTAAACTTCAGGTTTGTGTATTTACGTAGTTATATTGAGAAGACTTTTCTATTACTTTTTTCTCCTTTGGCTATGTAGTAATCTTTCTTACACTGAATTGTCTTTATTTGGTCAGGACTTGGGTACATACAAGTCACTTGAATATAATTTAAAATTTTTATTTGATAGATTTATATTGTAACCCTTTATAGTTTTTGAAAAAATATAGCCTGCTTTCTCTAGATGCGTTTGTGCAAGGAAGTATTATACATTTCTTAGTCATCAGCTGAGGAACGTTTGAATATAGTGTTACTCAAATTCCATTAAAAAAAAGGCATATAAAGAGAGATAGATAATTTAAAATAGGCTTATATCTATTAAAGAAATTGAGTCAATAATTACTAACCTATTGAAACAGAAAGTATAAGGCTCCGGTTAGTTTACTGACAAATTCTAGCAAATGTTTAAGAAAGAATATAGCAATTTTCTGCAATCTCTTCCAGAAAGTAGAGGCAGAGAAAACACTTCCTAATTAATTACATGAGACCAGTGTTACTCTAATACTAAAGACAAAGACATTACAAGAAAGGAAGTTAACAGACCGAAATTTCTCATGAAAATAGCTGCAAAAATTCTCATCCAAATATTTTTCAATTGCATCTAACAACATGTAAAAATAATTATGAGAAACCAGCAAGAGGGTTTTATTTCAGGGGTACAAGTTTGGTTCAACATTCACAATTCAGTCAGCTAAAGATGAAATACCATTTCATTGTGTTCATAGATGCAGAAAAGCATCTGATAAAATCCAATTCTCCATATTTTCTAAAAGTTTCAGTAAACTATGAATAGAGAACTTCCTCAATTTGATAAAGATTGTCTAAAAAAATGCAACTCAAATCATATTCAGTGGCAAGCAACTAGAAGTCTTTTCACTAAGATTAGGAATATGGAAAGTTTGAGAATCATGTTGGATGTCCTACCTAATGAAATGACAAGAAAAAGAAGTAAAAGGTTTACAGATTGTTAAGAAATAAAGCTGTCTTAGACAGCAAATAACATGTCAAGTCATGTCAATCTCCTAGGATGAGGATATGAAGACTGCAGGGAAGAACAATAGGAGTTTGAAAATTAGGAGATAAGACCACTTACGTTAGTAACAAAATGTATAAATCTAACAGTGTGTATAAGGTCTATATAAGGAAAGTAGAAAAATTTGATAAAAAAAAAAAACCCCAAAGGTCCAAATGAGTGGTGTATACGGATAGAATTACCTGATATTGTCAAGATATTAGTTCTTCCCAACTTGATCTATAGATTCAATGCAGTGCCAATCAAGATCCCAGCAACTTATTTTGCAGATAATGACAAACTGATTCTAAAGTTTTCATAAAAAAGCAACAGATCCAGAGTAGCCAACACAATATTATAAAAGAAGAACAAAGCAGGAAGACTGACACTATCCAAGTTCAAGGATTACTATAAAACTTCAGTGATTAAGTCAGGATGGTATTGGTAAAAGAACAAGTAGATCAACAGAATTGAGTGAAGAGCTCAGAAATAGACTCAAATATCAAATGATCTTTGAGAAAGTAGCAAGGGCAATCCAGTGTAGAAAGGATAGTCTTTTAAAATATAGTACTAGAGTAATTATTGGACATCTACATAGAAGAACAGGAACTTACACACAACTTTATACCCCTTCACAAAAATTAACCCAAAATGTATCATAGCCCTAGGCATAAATTACAAAACTACAAACATCCTAGAAGATAACAAGAAAAAAATCTAGGTAACCTTGGGCTTATCAATGACTTTTTGTTTGCATTTTAAAAATTTCACTGGTACATTTTAGATATACATAATGATAACATTCATCATAGAGAATTTGTACCAGTACATTGCTTCTTTTTTCCCCATTTCCCTCCCCTCCCTTCAACCCCTCTTCCTCTCCTTATTTACAAAAGCTTTATCTACATTTTTTCTTTCTATTCTTTTTTTCTTGTCCCTTCCTTCCTTTCCCCCTCCCTTATTTCCCTTCTCATCTGAACATTTTCTTCCTATTTCTCAACATCTGTTACATATTTTGGCCCTTATTTACCCTTATGGTTTCTCAAACCAGACAAACAACACAGTATTCAAACGTGTATCTGACTTATTTCAATTGAGAGTGTAGTCTCAAGGTGCATCCATTTAGCTAGAAAGTCTCAAGATTATCCTTCTTTATGGAAGAGTAGTATTCCATTGTATAAAAAACTCACATCTTCTTTATCCATTCATTGGTCTATGGGCATTTGGGCTGTTTCCAGGATTGAGCAATTACAAACTGTGCCACTATAAATATGGGTGTACATATACTGCTGTGGTATGATGCTTGTATTTCTTTTGGAACAATACCAAGAAGGGGAATAGCTGGGTCAAATGGGACTTTTAGTCCTAGTTTTTTGTTTTTGTTTTTGTTTTTTTGAGTCTCCACACTGATTTTCACAGTGGTGGCACCAGTCTACACTCCCACCAACAGTGGAGAAGGGCTCCTTTTTCCCACAGCCCCTCCAGCATTTGCTATTGGTTGATTTTTTGATAATAGTCATTCTTTCTGGAGTGAGATGGAATTTCAGCATTGTTTAAATTTGCATAGCTTGAATGACAAGTGCTGTTGAATATTTTTCATATATTTATTTTCCATTTGTAGTTTTTCATCTGAGAAGTGTCTATTAATTTCAGATGCCCATTTTTGGATTGGGTCTTTAAATTCAGGGGAGCTGTTTTTTTTTTTGTTTTTTTTTTTATGTTCTAGATAGTAGTCCTTTGAAGAGCAACTAGTTAAAATTTTTTTTCTTACACTGTGGGTTGTCAGTTTACTCTGTTGGTGATTTCTTTTGCTGTGTAAAAGCGTCTTAATAACATGACACCCCAGTTGTTGATTCTTTGTAGTATTTCCTGTGGGACTGAGGTTTTCTTCATGAAGTCTTTTCCTGCACCAATGTCTTCAAGAGTTCTACCTATTCTATTGTCCAGCAGATTTAGTGTTTCTGTTTTAATGTTTAGTTCTTTGATTCGTTTCAATTTTAATTTAATGCATGATGAAAGATATGGGTCTAAGTTTTAGTCTTCAGCATGTGGAAAGCCAGTTTTTCCAGCACCATTTATTAAAGAGGCTGTCTTTCCTCCAGTGAAGGTGTTTGGTTCTTTTGTCAAAGGTAAGATAGCTGAGTATATTTGGAGTCATTTCTGCATCTTCTAATCTGTTCCATTGAGCTTTGGGTCTTTTTTTTGCCAGTACCATGCTATTTTTATCACAGTAGCTTTGTAGTATAATTTAAAATCAGGGATTGTGATATCCCATGCCTTGCCTTTTGCTATTCTACCGTCTCACATGGTTCCAAATGAATTTTAGGATTGTTTACTCTAATTCTGTGAGATATGCTATTGGTATTTTGACTGGATTAGCAATGATTTTTTATTTTATTTTTTTAAACACCAAGTACATTTATTAGAAAAGAAGAAAGTCATGAAATACCCTCATATCTTTCCTTAAGAAATTAGAAATAAAAGACAGAATAAAACCAAGAACAAATAGAAGAAAATAATAAAGATCAGAAAACACAATCCCTTATCAAAATGCCAACATCATTTTTCATAAAAATTATTCTTTTCATAAAAATGATTCTTTCATAAAAATGATTTTGATTCTCACATTTCTGTAGAAATACAAAAGATTCAAAATTGTCTAAATAACTTTGACAAAGGAAAAAAATTAGAGCTCCAACCCTTCCTTACCCCATGATCACAAAGTTACACCAATCTTGACAAAACAGCATTGATATCAAGATAAACAAACCACCAAGGTACCAATATGAAGTCCCAAAATAGATACCTACGTAACAGACAATTGATTTCTGGCAACGATGCAAAAGCAATTAAGTGGAGAAAGAATTGTACCTTCACTAAATATACTAGGACAACTGGATAGCCACATGAAAAAAAAAAAAAAAAACCCAAACCTTATAGCACGGCAAAAAATTTTTAAGACAAAATTTCTTCTCCAAAAGTTAACACAAAATGGCTCACAGTGGGTTAGTTACAGTAAAGTCAGGTGTGACCTAAGTCATTGCTTTGGCTGAGGTCATTCTTTCCAGGACAAAAAGACTGGGACAAGGTGTAGAAGGGAAGGCAGGACCTACAGAGGTGTTCAGTGAAGGGAGGCATTGAATTTACTTCAGGACAGGCCACGTGGATGACAAAGGAGGCCATTGTGCTTCTTTCTTTTTAACCATCTTAACTATTTTAGATACATGTACATAAACATATACAGTTTTTCTTTCAGCTTGTCACACTAGTGAAACAATACGATGTTTACACGTGTGATTTATTTCACTAATAAGTATGTTCTTAAGGTGCATCCATTTAAGTATAAAATTGTCCAGTTTATGTTCTTTATAACTGAGTACTCTTCCATTATATAGGAATACCACATCTATTTTATCCATCCTGCAGCTGATGGGCATTTAGGTTGAATAGTTAAAGCACAATCTATGAATGAAAGAGTTGATAACCTGGACTTCACTCAAATTAACAAAAGTTTGTATTTGATGAATAACATTGTCAAGAGAATGAAAAGACAAGCTACAAACAAGCAAGAAATATTTGACTATTTGAAGAAAATCTATCTTAACAAAAGACTACTTGAAGCTATATCAAATCATACAGGCGTTACCACTAGTGTAGGAAAAATATGTGAATTCTCATACACCCCCTTCTATTCTACATTGTCCCAGAGTGCTAGGTAATATGATACTAAAAAATAATAATGATAAATGCTGCAAAGGTAGAGACAAAAAATTGTTCTTTGTGAATGATAGTTGGTCACCTAGAAAAATCCAAAACAATGAATTGAAAAATAAATTGAACTAAACATGTTCAATAAACTATCAGAGGACTATATCAAATTCCTAAGTAACGAATGACCATGTAACTAGAAGTACATTCTATTCAAAATAACAGGACTTTTCAAAAACACCTGAGGAGGCTGGTTGAGCAAGATGGTGGCTAAGATCTCCACCAATTGTGCCCCCCAATTGTGTCCCCACCAACTGAGCAGCTATTCACATGCTGCCCTCCTTCACAAGCGCTAAGGAAATCAGGTGAGAGACAACGGTATAGCAAAATGAAAAGACATCCTGAAGAAGACAGGAAGGGAAGAGGTGCCTGTGCCACTCCCCTCCCCCACAACTCCAAGCAGCCCTGCAGTTAGAAACACACCTCCCACCTCGGGGAGGAAGAAGGAATTAAGTCAGGTTCGAGACTTGAGACCCAGTACCTGGCCCTCCACAGTGAAGCCCAGTGCTTGCCAACCCCTGATTCCTGCTGCCAGGCCAACACCTGTGGACCGAGCTGTGGGATTTGCCTCAGAGCTCAGTGCCAGGCCAGCCACGATGAGTCTCAACACCTGGTAGGAAGCGAAGGCCTGGGATGCAGGCCGAGCTCCCAGGTGGGAACCGCGCGCGGATGGATGGGGCAGATTCATGCTTCCCTTGCACCGTTTCCAGCCTTGAGTGGGCCTGAAGTGTAACCACCTTTCTCCTGAGACCGCAGTTGTGAGACTCAGGCAGGACCCACGTCACCATCAGCCTGGCCGGCCACAGGACTGTCTCTATCACCAGGCTGGTGCTTGCAAACTGGGCCCTGGAACTGCTTTGGCAGCATGAGGGACCCACGGCCAGTAGGATGGACTTGTGTGTTGGCCCGGTGTGGCAGGGGCTCAACACACACACCCCTGAGATGTTGTAAGTCCTCAAGGCTGTGAGACTCCCGAGTGATTCTGCTTAGTATCTGTCCAAATGGCCAAAGAACTGCCTTCAGCGATGCTACCCCAAACTCAGGCAGTATAGCAGGGCGTGAGGTCCCATCTGATGGGGGCTGGGCAGGGTAGTAAACATAAGGCTGCCTTCTGGAGCTTAGTGCTGGGCTGGTGAAACCCAAGCCTGGGCCCCACACCCAGGCCTGCCTGCAGATGGAGCCTCTGGAACATCTCAGTGCCAGGGGCAGGTGTGGCTCCGCCCTACCAGATCTCTACCCCAGCCGGTGGCACTCAGTGCTGGCTGCTCACACCAGTCCTGGGCCAGGAGTCCACTTCAGCAACAGGCAGCCCTTAGCAGAGTAGCCTTGGTCCTAACCCAGTGCTATGCTCACCTTCCTGAGCTGTGAGCTCAGAGTGTGCTGCAGCTCGGTGGAGGCAGTGGTCACGGGTGTGTCACGTCCATCCACAGTGCCTGGTAACAGTCAGCATGGCAAGATAGATCAAACAGAAGAGAGAATTAGCAAGCTCAAAGGCAGGCTATCTGAAAATAAGAGTTAGAGGAGAAACAGCAAAAGAAAGGGAAGAGGAATGAAAAGGAACCATGGGAGCTTAGGAACAAGTTTAAGGGAGTCAATGTTAGTTTATGGGTATTCAAGAGGACTTGAGATTGTCAAAGGGGATGAAAGCTTATTTAAAAAAAAAAGTAACAGAAAAATTCCTAAACCTAGAGAAGAATGCAAATATCCAGGTACATGAAGGTCAAAGGTCACTAATTAAATTTAATTCAAACAAGTCTACTGTACATCATCCGATAGCTAAGCTCTCAAGGGTGAAAGATAAAAAGAAGCGCCAGGCTGTAAGAGAAGAAGCAACACACAGAGAGAAGTATTCCAGTTCATCTGGAAGCCAGCTTCCCAGAGGAAACATTACAGGCCAGGAGAGCGCAGTGTGAGATTTCACAGTA
The DNA here is from genome assembly GCA_004363535.1 of Dasyprocta punctata. Taxonomy (NCBI): domain Eukaryota; kingdom Metazoa; phylum Chordata; class Mammalia; order Rodentia; family Dasyproctidae; genus Dasyprocta; species Dasyprocta punctata. Next base: position 3,679 of record RJWM01037832.1, on the reverse strand, counting down.
CAGAAAGAAAAACTGTCAACCGAGGAGACTGCACTTGGCAAAGCTAGTCCTTTAGAAATGAAGGGAAGATAAAGACATTCCTAGACAAGAGTTGAGAGGATTTATCTCCATCAGAACTGTCCTCCAACAAATATTAAAGGAAATTCTTCAAACTAAAAGAAACATTTATGAGGAAGAAGAAAACATGGGAAGGTCTGACACTGACCAGTAAAAGTAATTACACAAACAAAGAATACCTTAATATTATAAGCGTGGTGTGCAAATCACTCACATCTTTAGTATGAAGGCTACAAAATAAAACAAAAATAATAGTTACATTAATATGCTGAAAAAGACAACTTAGAAAGATACAAAATGGGATACAAAAATTTAAAAGGTGAGTGAAGATGAAATACAAGCATAATGCCTTCTTATTAGTATAATTATTCTTATTCTTTCTTTTAGTTCCTTGTTCCTATTCTTATCTTCATGATCCTGTTAAATTGCTATCATTTCATAATAGCTTGTTATAACAAAAAGATGTTTTGTGTAAGCTTCAGGGTAATCACAAAGCAAAATCTATGAGACAAATCAAAAATAATAAGCAAGGAATCAAAGATAGAGTAAATCACCTGACCACAAATAAAGATGGTGAGAAAGGGATAAAGAAAAAAAACAACAAAACTAGAAAACATACAGAATGAAAGTGAAGGGATAGAATAAGATATGCTAGGCAAATAGAATCTAAAAGAAAGCAAAGTGGTCATACTAATGTCAAATAAAACAGATTTTAAATCAAAAGCAGTAAAAGAGGCAAAGAAGGTGACTAATAATGATAAAAGGGTCAATTTGGCAAGAGAAAATAATGATCCTAAATATGTATTTATAAATACGATATGGTCATCTAATTAGCTACAGAAAAGGCATTTGACAAAATTCAAGATCACTTTGTGGTAAACATATATAAAAACAAATTAAGTATATAAGGAATGCACCTTATCATATGTTAAACCAACAGCTAACATTATACTGAATGAAGAAAACTGAAAGTTTTCTAAGATTTGGAACAAGACAAATCTTTCACCACTTTTTTTCAATTTTTATCTTTTATTAGTACATATTTGTAGTACAGAATGATGACATTCCTCATAGGGAGCTGGTATATGTATGCCTTAGCTACTTTTCTCATTTCTGAGACAAAATACCCAACACCCATAAGTTAAAGAAGGAAAGGTTTCTTTTATCTCACAGTTTATAGAAGTTTCAGTCCATGCAATGGCAAGCAGAAACCTGCTGTCTGTCTGTCTCTTCGTATTCCGTTCAGGCTAGAAGCCTACTGATTGGTGCCATTCGTACCCAGGGTGGAGCTTCCATTATTCATAGCCTTAATCTATATTCACATACCCTAATCCATTCACCTGCAAAAATCCCCACCCATGACTGCATGAGGCTTTGGGGGATATCTCGATATAAGCTATAATAATATACATAACACATCTTAATTATTTTTCATCTCCTTCCCCTTCCCACCCTCCCTCTTCCTCCATCTCTTGTTCTCATTCCCATTTACAAAAATTAAATATTTCTATTTAATATTATCTATTTTTAAAATTTTGCTCTGTATTTATATTTTGGGTTTCTCATATAAGAGAAATCATGCTTTTATTCAACACAGTTCTGGAAGTCTTGGCCAGTGTAATAGGACAAGAAAAAGAAATGAAGGACATCCAAATTGCAAAAGAAGTCAAGCTGTTGTTTTACAATGATATAATCTTATATAGAGAAAACCACAAAAGTTTTTTTAAAAAACCATTAAGAACTACTAAACAAATTCAGCAAAGTTTCAAGTTAGAAAAACTCAACATACAAAAATCTCTAATATGGCCACAGACCAGTAGCGAATTATCTGAAACAGGAATCAAGAAAGCAATCCCTAGCCAGGCACTGTGGAAGAATGAAAAACTAGACTCCTGTCTCTCACCAGTTACAAAAGCCAACTCAAAATGGATTTAAGGCTTCAGTATAAGACCTGAAAAGATGAAACCAGTAGGAGAAAATTGGGGAAATGTTTTAGAACATTGGAGTGGGCAAATATTTTTTTGGATAAGATTCCCCAAACACAGGAAATAGAACTATTTGATAGGAATACATCAAACTAAAAAGCTTCTGCATGGCAAGGAAAATAATCAATGGGGTTAAGAAACAACCCATTAAGGGAGAAATATTTGAAAACTGAACACCTAAAAATGGGCAATATCCAGAGTATACAAGGGACTTCAAACACTCAGGTACAAATAAAGAAATAAAATTGAAAAAGAAAAGGAAAAACTTTAATGACTTGAATTGAAAATGGGTAGTTGTTCTAATCAAGTTTTCTCAAACGAAGACTTGAAACTGGCCAACAGGTACATGAGAAAAAATTCAACATTAGTAACCCTGAGGAACAGGCAAATCAAATAAGCCATCCTGACACAGTAAGAATGGTAATTATCCCAAAGACTACAGATAACCAGTGCGGCAAGAACGTAAAGAAAAGAGAAGCCCTGCACACTGTTAATAGGAATGTAAATTACTATAGCCATCACGAAGATAGCATGGAGTTTCCTCAAAAAATTAAAAATAGAGCTATCATATGATCCAGCAATCCTATGACTGGGTATGCATCCCAAGGGAAAAACTCAGCACATCAAGAAGATATTTGTACTCATATGTCCTTTCCAGCACTGTTTACAATAGCCCAGAGATGGACAAACCTAAGAGACCAGTGATTAATGAAGAAGAAAATGTGATACATACACTATTCATAATGAGGTACTAGTCAATTATGAAAAAAGAATGAAATTCTGTCATTTGCAGTGACACTGATGTAACTGGAGATTATTATGTTAAGTGAAACAAGTCAAGCGCAGAAAGACAAGTGCCACACGATACCACTCAAACGTGGAATCTAAAACGGTTGATCTCATAGACGTTGAGATGAGAACGGTGGTTACCAGGGTTGGGCGTGGTGGTGCACTCCTGTGATCCCAGCTCTGGGGGCTGAGGCAGAAGGATCGCCATGAGTTTGAGGCCAGCATGGGCTACACAAGTGAGACCCGGTCTCAAAAATAAATAAAGAGTGAGGTTGTGGCAAGGGTACAGGGAAAGATTGCTCACAGGGTACTGAGTTACAGTTGTTCAGGAGCATGGAGTTCTGCTGTGACTTTGCACAATAAGGCAACCACAGATAAAATAAGGTACTGCACATTGCAAAGAGCGAGTCAGAAGCAATGATTTTAAAAATGTGCACTATAATGAGGAATGTTTCACTTACATGTTACACAGGCCTGTATATATGGAGGCATTACATGGTATCCCATTAACATGTCTAATTTTTGTTATTGTGTATCAGTTAAAATTAAATTTAGAAAAATTTTAAGTAAGGATAAACTTAATAATAAATTTGCAAGTCCAATGTGAGAATAACTCCGAAGCTTTTTAAAACAACACAAAGAACATTATTTTCTCTGCCATGTATCAGAAAGCTGAAAACAACTATGTCAATGTTGTTCATACTAAGATGTGAATTCAATATAATCACTATCACAAGTCTCCTGAAAATGTTAAATGTTAGTTAACTGGACAAGTAAATAGTTGAAAACATTTTGGGTGAAGATAATCAGTTAACAAAATAGCACAATGTGGTGAGTGGACATGGTGG
>RJWM01037831.1:0-17165 GCA_004363535.1 Dasyprocta punctata | reverse complement strand
TTTTTTTTTTTTTTTTGTACCAGGGATCAAACTCACAATCTTGCGCCTGCCAGGCAGGTGCTTCTGTCACTGAGCTAAATCCCTGGCCCTATTTTTTGAGACAGGGTCTCACTATGCAGTTCAGGTTGGCCTTGAACTCACTTTGTAGCCCAAGCTGGTCTCGAACTCACAACAATCCTCCTGCCTCAGCCTCCCGAGTGCCGGTATTAAAAACATGCGCCACCACGCCCAGCTTATAGTATGAATCTTAAGTATCCCCCAAAGCTCATGTGTTAAAAGAATTGTCACTGCACTGTAGTAGAACCTTTAAAAGGTGGAGCCTACTGGGAGACCTTAGGTCACTGAGGGCGTGTCCTCAGAGAGGACTGGAGACACTAGCTGCTTCCTCTCACTCCTCCACTTCTTGGCCACCACAAAGTAACCACCAGTTCCTCCCCCACCATACAGCTGCCATAATGTACTATTTCTCCCTGGGGCTGAAGTAACAGGGCCAAGCGCATCCGGACTGAAAGTGTTGTCTGAAATAAACCTTTTCCCCTGTGAACTTTATTATCTCAGCTGTTGTGTCACAGTGATAAAAAGGTAACACACCTTCCCAAGGAAACTTTTGACTAGGTCAATTCTTCTATTTTTATTTTTATTTTTTATTTTTTATTTTTATTTTTGGTACCAGGGATCGAACTCACTACTTCAGGCTTGCCAGGCAGGTGCTGTGCCACTGAGCTATATCCCTGGCCTGACTAGGTCAAATTTTGCTGACTTCGGAGCTTAGTCCTTGAGTAAGTGTCTTGGTTATTTTTCCCTCGTTGCTGAGACAAAACACCTGATATCCAAAATTAGGGAAGGAAAGGTTTATTTGTCTTACAGTTTTTGGAGGTTTCAGTCCATAATCAGCTGGTTCCAAGGCAGGGTGGCATGGCACAGGGGCAACACTTCAAGGCAGCAGCTGAGCAAAAGCAGCCAGAGTAAAAAGGGGCAAGAGCAAGCCTCTTCTCCTCCCTTATATAGTACACAGGACCCCACCCCACCCAGGGTGGGTGTAGCATTCACAAATCTCCTTGCCTTCCTTTGCACAAGATGAGGATGTTTACAAAGACCCCTGGCTCCCTCCTGAGTCTCTCAGCTAAACTTGCAACCTTCTCAAATTGACAAAATGACCAGGTAACTGCTTGTATTTTACACCCCAGGATGTAGAGCTGCTCCCTTGCTTAATTAAGCTTCTAGACTTCTCAAGTTGACACAATGTATAAACCATAACAGTAAGTCACAATTTTACTTATATCTTTGAACAGTGCTAAAGTAGCTGGATTTCTGTGGTTTGTCAAACTACTCTGCTTTGAATATTTGACATTGCTCACACAAATGTTGTGGTTACCAGACATACATGAAGCTGCCTGATTTATGAATGGTGACTTTGCAAAACTTTTTTCAGTCACTAACTCCAATGAATCATACAAACTTTCATAAATTCCAAACTAGGGATCAGACAGGGGATAACTTCAAGATCCTGTGGACCCTCATATTACATGATTGAAATTTTAAAATATATTTAACAGTAACAAACAAACTTATAGGAGAACTTACTACTCAGTTGCATGTCATTTTGTAAGCTATTTTCTTTTTGAAATAAATCATCAGCCAAGTGTGGCGGCACATGCCTGTAATCTTAGCACTTGGTAGGCTAAAGCAGGAGGATCACTGTGAGTTGGAGGCCAGCCTAAGCTACATAGTGAGTTCAAGGACAGCCAACACTACGTCGCAAGACCCTGTTTCAAAAGAAAGAAAGAAAGAAAGAGAGAGAGAGGAAGGAAGGGAAGGAAAGAAAGAAAGAAAGAAAGAAAGAAAGAAAGAAAGAAAGAAAGAAAGAAAGAAAGAAAGAAGGAAGGAAGGAAGGAAGGAAGGAAGGAAGGAAGGAAGGAAGGAAGGAAAGAAGAAAAAAAGAAATCAGCCCAGAACAGGTCATTTTTCACTCCAAATGTCATTTGTAGACTTTACTAGCAGTTCAAGGGCATCATTAAACAATTGCACCAAAGATGATATAAATCTCGTTGCCACTAAGGAATCATAGCCTTGGATTCCTGAAATGATTTTATAATTATGGTATTTCATAAACATGTTTAATAACGAACTTGGCTTACTTGGAAGTCACTAGTCTAAAGAACTTTGCTCCAATTTGAGATGTGTGTCATATCTGTTTTAAAGACAATATTGAATGATTTGTTAAGAAGTTCATATTTTTACTAAAGAGTCACCCTCTGTCCCCTCTCTTTCTCGATGTTGGGGATTGAAGTGAAGACCTTGCTGAACAAGTGCTCCACCACTGAGCTAACCTCCCCCCAGTCCCTTCCACAATCTGTTTTGAACACTCTAAGTAGGGGTGGTATTTTTTTTATTCCATAGTGCTATTAATCATCTAATTAAGGCTTCCATTGTTGATTTCTTATCTGTAATGCTGAATGACTATTATTATTTTCTACCTATATCAGAAAAATTAAAATGGGATGTGAAAACCTAACAGCTGCCCAAGAAAAAATCTTCATGATGATGTTTCATCTGTCGAAACCTAGAGCAGAAGCACTACTAAGCCCAGACCATCCACAAATGCTTGCTTTGTGGCAAACCGCAAAATGACGTACAATAATTCGCAACAATTCCTAAATCTGTAAGCTTATTATCTGAACTGGCAGGCCTAGCCTACTTGAGTTTCAAGGTGCTTGGCTTACATTGTATCCTTCGGTGCTTAGGCTTGGAGAATTTAAAGTCTTAGTCTAGAACCAGACTATCTCGGTTTACATCTGACTACTGCTTTACTAGCTGTGTGATAACCTTCAAATTACATTTCCTCTCTATTCTGACATTTCTTCATCTGTAAAATGGAAAGAGTAATAAAATGTATTTCCAGACTTAGGGTTCTTTCGAGAGTTAAATTAGCTAAGACTTACTGAACAATGCTTTTGGCATAGTATAGATTCAATATATTTTAGCTCTTATAGGTAATATTAATATCAACCCCATTTTTCAGAAAAGAAAAATGAGACTCAAATTAAATGACCATAACACCTATAAATAATATCACTGGTACAGGAGAATTATAACTTTCAACCTGCTAGATGTCAGATAAGCCAAATTCTTGTCCCTTAAAATCAAAGAATAAATTCCAAGGAACAACAGAGGTTAAGAATAGGAAAGTGCATCTTTTTTTTTTTTTAGTGCATCTTTATATCAAGGCCTGACCGTCAACAGATGTGCCTCCAGCCACAAATTTGGTGTGTTCTCATCTTTTACTCTGACTCTCTCATGGGCCCATCCCTGTCTGACTGCCTATTAGTTTTTATCTAACTTAGTTGCCTGTAATACTAGTAGCACTTAAAGGAAAGTTCTAATAGACCAGCTTCTCTGTATCTCAATAAAATTTAGGTCTTGATGAGGATGGGGATCATTTTATAAGGGTCCTTAGTAAAACATTTTCAGAGAAACTCAGTCTGAGTCTCCTTACAGCTAGATCTCCTAACTGAGGATTAGTGCCTTATTTTGTTGTTTAGTACAAAGATCTTCCTTTCTCCATGGCAGAAGGAAATAAAAATGGCAGCAGTTTCCCTGCATCTTTCAGGGCAATATTTCAACTCCTTGGTAGGGCACAGTTGGTTTTCTCTCTTTGTCTTTCTCTCTGTGTCTCTGTCAGTCTGTCTCTGTCTCTGTCTCTCCTCTCTCTCTCTCTCTCTCTCTCTCTCTCTCTCTCTCTCTGTGTCCTGCCCCTGCCCCTCTCTCGTTCCTGCTATAATTGTCTGCAGTTTCCAAAGCTTAAGATTTTTTCATAAGCTAGAATTTCTTCTTCCCAGCCATTATCAAACTCCTAACTGTGCAGAAACTCGGATAATCTGTCATCTCCCCAGGAAGTTTCCCTTACGCTCCCATCTGACTTTGAGGTTCCTCCTCCATGTTGCACTCACATCATGTGAACCTCTGCAGCAGGTGATAGGGTTAGAGAGATGCACCTCTGGAGTGTAACACATATTAATATACTTTTCCTTTTCTTCGTGATCCAGATCATCATTCACCTCCTGCTTAGACAAATTATCATCTCTTAAGATGTCTCCTGTTTACATTCCTTTTTCTCTTTGGTCCATCATTTACACTGCAAGTCATAGAGTTTTTTTTGTTTGTTTGTTTTGTTTTTTTTAGGTACTAGTGATTGAACCTGGGGCCTCTCAAATACAAGGCAAATGCTCTACCACATCCCCAGTGATCCCTCTCTCTCTCTCTCTCTCTCTTCTCTCTCTCTCTCTCTTTCATTTTGAGACAGCATTTTGCTAAATTCACTGGGCTGACTTTGAACTTCTGCCTCAGCCTCCTGAAGAACTGAGATTACAAATGTGCACCCTGCATATGGCCAGTGATCGTTTTAAGAAGAAATGTTCCATATATACAAAAAATAAACAATGTATAAAATTAGGTATAATTTTCCATCCAATACTAGCTTAAGAAATAAAGACTTTTAAATACCTTTGAAATTCATAAGTGTCTTCTCTCCAAAGGTAAATCCTAACTATTAAATTTGATGTTTTACATTCCCTTGGACTTCTGTTTTTATTTTATGGTGCTGGAAATCCTTTGTTTTAATTATTTGCAGTATTGGGAATTGAACCCAAAGCCGTCACACTAAGCTATATCCCTAGCCCTTTTTATTTTGAGACAGAGTCTTATTAAATCACTAAGTTGCCGACATGGGGCTTGCACTTGCGATCCTCCTGCCTCAGCCTCCCAGAGTACTGAGATTATAGGTGTGTGCCACCACCCTGGCCCCTTGTTTTACTTATTTTGTAATTCTTTTACCACTTGTATATGTATTCCTAAATAACACAGAATTTAATTTGCTTGTTTTTCATTTAGCTTTTGAAAAAAGGCTGCACACTAAAGTCTTGACCATAACTTCTAGTGCATGTATACAAGAATTTCTCTAGGGAAGCACTGTTGAATAGAAAGTACTGGGATGATGAAAATGTTCTATATCTATATTTTCCAATATAGTAGGCTCCAGCCACATGTGGATATTGAGTACTTAGAATGTAACTACTCCAATAGAAAAACTACAGTTTTTAATTCTCGCATTTGTTTGTTTTCTATTTTATGAAAAAAATAAAGCAAAACTTCATAATGAGAATAACAATAATTAATACACTGTGTGTTTGGTTTTTGGTGCTAAGATTCAAACAAATGATCTTGCACACACTAGGCACATACTCTACCACTGGACTAAACTTCTACACTAAACTTTAATTAATTTAAATTTAAACTTAAATAGCCCAACTAGCTAGTGGCTACTATATTGGACAGAGTAGTTCTGGGATATATAGCCAAGCATAGAGTTGCTGGGTCAAAGAGTACGTGCATTTTCAACTTTAGATAATCATGTGTTGCATAAGGAATGTATCAGTGATAAGATTACGATGGAACTTAAGCATTCATATGGCCTAGTGACCTTGTGTCCTGATGTCATAGCACAACATATTACTCACTTGTTTGTGGGAATGTTGGTATAAATTTCCAGTCACACAAAAGTATAGCACATACAAATTATGTCAATGATATTTGATAATTAACAACTGTATTTACTGGTTTAAGTGTTTATTACACTTTTTTAAATGTTTACTACAAAAAAGTCCACTGTGTTACACAGGCAGCAGCCTAATCTATCACATGTTTACTGCATCTCTTGATTGTATCAAGGGGCCCCATCAAATGACTGACCTATGTGTAAATAAAATCTTTGTTTAAGCAACAAAGCAAATGACAGGTTTCTCAGAATGTGTTCCTATTGTTAAGCCCCATGCAATTCATTGACAGATGCTTTCTAAAGTGGTAATACTAATTTATATTCCTCCCCACAGTATATAAGATTACAATATTCTTAATTGTCTGTTTTTAAAACTTTTGCTTATGTAGGTATTAAGTGGCATCTTAATTTGGTTTTAACTTGTGTGTCCATCATTACTGGGGTATTTTTGGCATTTATGCTTTTTTGGTATGAAATGTCTGTTCTTTTTTCTATTGGTTTTTTCCTACTGGTATTTAGAAGTCTTTTATCTATTTGTAATATTATTTTTTCTGTAAATATCTTCAAAAGTAGCCTCAAAAACATAAATGTCCTTCAGTCCTTAAAACTCTACAATAAATTTGAATAAAATCTAAACATTGTTCACTGATGCAGTGAACATTACGGTTAAACCTCAACATTCATCCGAACCTTGCAGCTCTGAGCAGAGGCAATGCCCGTGGGAGAACTGACCTCTGCACCTGGGACAGGCCTAACGGCAGAGCAATCCCATTCTCCTGGCCAGTGACTGCTGCAGGAAAAGGGCACATGCTTTCAGTTTGGACAATAAAATGCAGAGAGAGAGAGATCTACAAAATGCAGAGCGAAAGAGAGACCTTCTAAGAAAATTGGGTCTTCATTTTTAGGAGAAAGTGAGAAAAAGCCGTTTTGTTTCCACTGGACTTGAAAGAGGAAACACGAGAGAATGAGCCCAAGATAATGCTAACTCTGTGGGCGGCAGAACATAATGCTGGAAAGAAGATGGGCTTTGTTTTTGTGGGTTGTTTGTTTGTTTGTGTTTCATGTTTTATTTTGAGTACTGTAGATTGAATCCAGGGCCTTGCACATGCTAGGCAAGCTTTCTACCGCTGTGCTGCATGTCAACCTTGCCTCTTCTTTTTATTTTTATTTTGAGGCAGGATCTCACTAAGTTGCCCCAGTTAGCCTTGAACTTGAAATCTAGCTGTGTCAGCTCCTAAGGCCTTTGCACTTCCTTATCTTCTTGCAACTTTTAACTTTCTTCTACAGATACTCAGAAGGTCAGGTCCTTATCGCTATTTGTCTTGGCCGGAATGGTTATCTCCTTGTAGAGGCTTTTATGTCACCATTGCTTCTGGCCAGTCACCATCATATCATCTTGTTTTATTTTCTTTATACCACTATTTGAAATCATTTGCATTTGTTTGTTTATTGTGTGGCTCCTCCCACTAGAATGTAAGCATCAGGAGTATAGGGATCTCATCTGTCTGGTTTTCTCATTTTTCTGTCTAATACAGTGTCAACACAAAGTAATGTTCGATGAAAATTTTTATTATTAATCCAAAAACAATGATTATGTTTGTTGATCATCCCTCCCTCCCCTAAATTGAAGCTCTATGAAGTCAGGGACTAAAGTCTTACTCACTTTTTAAATTTTAAGCACTTATCCTAGTACAGTTGTTTCCAAATAGTAGGTACTCAATAGGTAGTAAATGAATACAGAGGGTTGATTTTGGAGAAATATAATGCCAACTTTTATAAACCCTCGAGACTTAACCCACTTCACCTACTTGCAGTTATTTGCTTCCTAGACTTAACCCGCTTTTCCTGCTTTTAGTTGACTTTTTTTACCTTTAGAAATACTATTTTACTTTGATTAATTTGTGTAGATAAGCCACTCTCTCACTAACCCACTGCATTTGTTCATTCTTCTACCAAAAAAAAAAGTTAGACTGTTCCATTTATTTTCTCTTATGCAAATTGGCACAATAGTTATCTCTGTATATCACTTCTTTGTGCAGAGCTAAGAGGAAGTATATGAAGAGCATGTGCTCTCTAAAATAACTAGATGTTCTTTAATTACTCTTTCAAGTTATTGCTCAATGAATATTGCATAAAACTTTTTTCCTGTTGTCTATTTTTTATTTTGTACTTTATATTTTAAATTTCTCATGTAAGAGAAACCATGTGATACTTAAGTTGGCATGTCTGATTTACTTCACCTAATATGGTCTCAAGGTGCACCCATCTTCCTACAAATGCCTCCAGTTTATCCTTCTTTCTGGCAGAGTAGTACTCCATTGTGTATAAATACCACATTTTCTTTAACCATTAATCTGTTGATGGACATCTAAGCTGCTTCTAAGACTTACCTAATATAAATTGTGCTGCTATACACATGGGTGTGCTTACATCACTATAACATGATGGCTTTAACCCTTTCCAGAAGATCCCTAGAAGGGGAATAGTTAGGTTGAATGGAATTTGTATTTTTTTTTTTTTTTTTGGAATTTGTATTTTTAGTTTTTTGAGGACTCTCCATACTGATTTATTTCCATAGTGGTCTTCCTAATTTACACTCATCCCAACAATGAAGAAGGGTTTCTTTTTCTCTGCAGCCTCTGCAGCATTTGTTATTATTTGATTTCTTAAAGATACCCATTCTTCAGTGAGATGGAGTGAGATCTTGGAGATGGAATTTCTGTGGTTTTAATTTGCACTTCTCGAATGGCTAGAAATGTTGAACATTTTTTTTTAGGACAGAAATATTTATTGAGAGAAAGATAGCTTCTGTCTGAGAGGGAGAGACAGAAGGGGTCCCAAATGGGTTGCCCGAACATTTTTAATGTATTTACTGATCATTTTTATTTCTTCATCTGAGAAGTGTCTGTTCATCTCAGATGCCCATTTATTGACTGGGTCTTTAAATTTGGGGGTTCTAATATTTTTGAGCGTTTTTTAAAAATACATTCCATTAGTCCTTTGAAGAATAGTTGGAAAAAAATCCCCTCCCTCATGCCCGTAAGTTATATCTTCATTCCACTGGTTGCTTCCTTTGCTGTGCAGAAGCTTCTTAATTTTTCTGGCATTATTTCTTGTGCAACTGGGGTTCTGTTCAGAAAGTCCTTGACTATGTCTGTCTTTAAGAGTTTTACCTATCTTAGGCCAGGTGTGGTGGTACATGCCTGTAATCCCAGCACTTGGGAGGCTGAGGCAGGATGACTGCTGTGAATTTAAGGCCAGACTAAGATACTTAGTGAGTTCAAGGCCAGTTTGAACTACTGTCTCAAAAAACCAACAAAACAGGGCCAGGGATTTAGCTCAGTGGCTTAAGCACCTGCCTGGCAGGCACAAGGTTGTGAGTTTGATCCCCGGTACTGGAAAAACAAAACAAAATAAAGCAAAGCAAAACAAAAACTATCTTCCAGCAGTATTTTTATTTCAATATTTAGATTTTTAACCTATTTTAATTTTAACTTAGTGCATGGTGAGAGACATGGGTCTAGGTTCAATCTTCAGCATGTGATAGCCAGTTTTCTCAGCATCATTCATTAAAGAGGCTATCTTTCCTCCGGTGAAAGTATGTAGCCCCTTTCTCAAAGATAAGATAGCTGAGTGTGTCTGGAGTTGTTTCTGTACCCTCTGTTCTGTTCCACTGACCCACAAGTCTGTTTTTTGGCCAATACCATACTGTTTTCTTCACTGTAGCTTTGTTATATACTTTCAAGTCTGGGATTGTGATGCCGCCCATCTTGCCCTTGGTACCCAGAATTGCTTTTGCTATCTAGGTCTCTTCTGGTTCTCTATGAATTTTAGGATTGTTTCCTCTAGTTTTGTGAGGTATGCTGCTGATATTTTAATTGGGATTGCATTAAAAATCCATGTAACAGTTTTGGAAGTATGGCCATACTGACCAATTTGGTTCTGCCTATCCTGGGATGGGAAATACCTTTCTATTTTCTAATTTCTTATGGAATCTCCTTTGTCAGAGTACTGTAGTTTTCATTGCAGATGTCTTTCATTTCCTTTGCTTAATTCCAAAATATTAAATTTTCTTGATGCTATTGTGAAAGGTATTGCTTTCCTAATTTCTTTCTTGGTGAGTTTATTATTGGTGTACAGGAATGCTACTGATTTTTGAGTGTTGATTTGTCCTGATTGCTACTGAATTTAGTTGACTTTTAAAATCAATTATTTTAGAAGTATGGATAAACCAGACATGGTGGCACATGCCTGTAAGCCCAGCACTCAGGAGGCTGAGCCAGGAGGACTGCCATGAGTTTGAGTTGAGACCAGCCTGGGCTACGCTGTGACTTCAAAGCTAGTCTGAACTATATAGCAAGATGCTGTCTAAATAAATAAATAAATAATAGAAGTATGGATAGCACTCTGACATGTGAGTCATAGTAGTAAAGTGAAGTTTGACTACATATATGCAGGCCACCAAATACTCCAGTCATGTTTCCCTGCTCCTCAGCATATGAGTACCTCCAAACCCTATCTTCAGGGAGGTGGATCTGAGATTTGCTTCTTTGTCTCCATACATTGCCACCCCGTAAATAAACACCTTCTCTTCTGCAAATCTTGTTTTTGTAATTGGCATACTGTACAGCAGGTAAAACCTGCTGAATAAAGGATTCATGCCCTGCAAAGCGCTTTAGGATCTGACTTTAACATCTCTTCGATCTTCTCACCTCCTATATGTTTACGTTCTCTCACATTTGTTGTATACTCCAGTCACATAAAATTCTAGAGCAACTGGCTTTTATGGAAAAGATAGTTCTAAAACCAGCACATGAAAGTTAAAACCTCCATATTTCAAGATTACCTTTTTATCATAACATTAAGCATACATTTATTGAAGGAAAGATACTATTTTTTGCAGCTAAAATGGCTCCACCATGTGGCAATAATATAAATAGCTTCTAGTTCACCATCACCAGTTTTTGTTTTTGTTTTGAGTTGGGTTCTCCTTATGTAGTTCAGGCTGGCCTTAAACTCCTTATAGAGCCCAGGCTGTCTTTAAACTCACTGCAGTCTTTCTGACTCAGCCTTCCAAGTGCTGCGATTACAGGCATGTCTAATTCCTATCACCAGTTTTGAAAGTATGCAGTTCCTGACAATCATGAGGGCTTTACATTGTTTGTGATTTCATATAAAGATGTGTTATTAATAGTTTATAACAAGCCGGGTGTGGTGGTGCACAGTTTTAATCCCAGCACTCGGGAGGCTGAGGCAGGAGGATTGGTGTGAGTTCAAGACCAGCCTGAGCTACAAAGTAAGTTCAAGGCTGACCTGAACTGCATAGTGAGAACCTGTCTCAAAAAATAGGGCCAGGGATTTATCTCAGTGGCAGGTGCGAGGTTGTGAGTTCAATCCCTGATACCACACACAAAAAAAAAAGAAAGAAAGAAAGAAAGAAAGAAAGAAAAAGAACTGCAAAATGATGTGTTAGATTCTAGTGCCTTTCCTTTGTATGTACTGTTTCCTCTGCCAGACTTCCATCCAACATGAAAAAACAAAAAACAAAACACAAAACAAAAACAAAACAAAACAAAAAAACCTGACCTTTTCCATCAAAGTAGAAACAGTTGGCCAACACATGTCAAAGTTAGTGGACAGCAAAAGAAGAGATGCACAGGATGGAAAATTTGCCTTGAGACTTGCCCTGTTTGCTTTAACTGGGTGGAACCCCATGGAAGCAATATGTGGATTGCTTGTGTGCAGTGGTAGGTGGTGCAGCTTCATAGATTTTATAAAGGTTTTCTTTTCTAATATTGTGGATTTCATACTAGAGTTGTGCCCACTAGACCCCACAACATCTCTTCTGCCTTGAGTTGGAGGGATATAGTAGGTTCTAAAAATTCTATTCTTGGGGATATGTCTTGCTGGGTGGGTCATTTGGAGTGAACCCATTCTGTACGTCCTTTCCATGCCCAGTCAGGGGCTGAGTGTATGGGTGTGAACTGCTGGGTGGAAAGCTAGTACAAAGGTTGCCACCCTGAGAATGAGGGCAGAGCAGGAGATCTGACAAAGAGACAGTGATAGTAATCTCCAGGTATGGGGTGGAGAAATACAATCACTGACATGAAAAGGGTGGCGATAGTTGTAAAACTGGTCCCCTCCACCTTGCCCACTGATTCCATCTCCTATTCTACCAAGTTCTTAATATTAGCAATTGTACCCTCTCTGACATACACTTACTTTCTCATATATACTGGTTCCTCCCTTGTATCCTTCAGTAGAAGTAAGTTTTCCTTTCATCCTAAAGATCTTCCCTAATATTGCCCTCTCCACTTGCTACAGTGTGGCTTCTGCCCACCCCGCCCTTCCACTGCAACTTTCCTTTCAAGGCAGCCTCTGACCCAGTTGCCAAATCCAACTTTACTTGATTTATCTGAAGCTTGCAGCCTCATTCACCACCTTTTTGCCTTACTGGGATTCCAGGACACAAGTCCTCGGGCCTTCTTCAACTTCTTGGACTGTTCTTTCTGGTTTGTTTTTTTTTTCCTGCTGGATCCTTTGTTTTGAAACTAATGCTATCCCCTCAATGGCACATCATACCCTCATAGGGCACATCCCTGGGCCAGGGCACACAGCTCGGTAATATAGAGCTTGGCAGAAAGGAAAAGAAAGGAGGTACAGAATAAAACTGGTTTCCCAGTGGGTTCCCCCAAATGACCCACTCAGGAAAACACTTCCCCAAGAACAGAATTTTTGGGACCTATATTCCTCCAGCTCAAGGTGGTATACTCAGCTTGATATTCTTGTGCCCTGAATACCCTGTGCAACTATATGCCACAACCCAGAGTACTTGGTGCCCATCTGGTTCTTGCTCTATCCTGTCTCCCTCTGGAACTTTGTTTACTTTCATGGTACCAAATCAACTATGTGTTTTACCTAATCTCTACAGATCTTCTCATGTGCCTCTTGGACTTCTCTCCCTGGGGTCACTGTTGGTACCTCAAACTTGCCACAGCTCAACTCCAATTCAGATCTACAACTCGCATACTCCCAGACATGACCTTTTTTTTTTTTTTTTTTTTTTTTTTTTGCATTTCCTCTACCATCTTCTTGTTCAACGGAAAGCTTCCAGGTTATCTATGTCTCTTCTCTTTCTACAATTTTGGATCGGGGATATAGCTTAGTGGTAGAGAAGTTATCGACTATGCGTGACACCATGAGCTCAGTCCCCAGTATTGAAAGGGGAAAACAAAACTGCAGCAACAGCAATAACAAAACAACCCAACACAATTTATGACTTATGTCATCTCCCAAGAACACTACTGGAATAGCTTTCTAACTGGTTTCCTTATCTCTAGACTCTCTCTCTCCTTTCTCAATCATCCCCATGTCTTCCTCCATTGTCACCAGATTTTTCTTTCCACAGATCTAAGTGCATTGTTTCTTCATTTAAAATCCTATTTTGGCTTCTAATTAAGCATAAAATAAACTCCAGATGCTAGGTGTGGCATATAAAACCCTTTATACCCTGGATCAAACCTACTTTTCCGGTCTTACACACTGCCTCTGGTCTCAACACAATCCTTGGTCTTAACCACATCAGATTATGATGCCCAATGACTTGAACATGATTCCGCCATGTGCTTTCATGTTTCTGTGCTTTATGTTGGTGCCTTCAATGCTCTTCTAGCTTTTGCCTTATAAAATCTCACCCACTTTTCAAGATGACACCATCACTTATTTTTTTTCACCCCTATGATCCTGGGGATTGAACCCAGGATCTCACGAATACTAAGAAAACTCTTTACCAGACTGAGCCAAACTCCCCTCATTCTAGACACTTTTTTCTTTTTTCAGGTATCTCTAGCCTTAATTCACAGCTATCCATTACTTCTGCAGCACTATGGGTATGTTCGTTTACACTGTCTGAAAGTTGTTTTATACCTCTTTCCCACTTCATTATGAGTTTCTTAAGAGCAAGTTTAAATTTTTTAGTCTTCATATCACCAACAGCCTGGCATGTTAGATATTGAATAAAAACATGATTTTAATTAGGCAGAAAGCTTAAACATTGTTTTGTGAAAGAACTGATGGTTTCTTTCTGTATAATTTTCCGTTTGTTCCTTTTTTTTTAGATACTGAAAGAATCTCCAGATAGGTTGGTTGCTGGGATCCCTTAGAGACAGTTGCTATATCATATTGCCAGTCATTAGCAAAGTCTCTCTAGAGACACAGAAACTGGTTTCTCAAGTGACTGATTGGTGTCTGTGTATGGATTTTTTTTCACTTATTCCTTAGTACCAGTGATGATTTTTAGTTTAAGACCTAGAGTCTAGGTTCCACAGAAAACTCTCCTTATTTCAAATAGCAGGATTTTAGTATTAAGGCAGTTATAT
The DNA here is from genome assembly GCA_004363535.1 of Dasyprocta punctata. Taxonomy (NCBI): domain Eukaryota; kingdom Metazoa; phylum Chordata; class Mammalia; order Rodentia; family Dasyproctidae; genus Dasyprocta; species Dasyprocta punctata. The sequence goes on along the minus strand of RJWM01037831.1, from coordinate 3,233 downwards.
TTGTACTTGTTCATCTGTGGGTCCCAAAACCTTAGAATATTACCATAATCTTGAAAACCTAGGGAGACCAGTATTCCAGATAGCCTGGCAAAACAGTATCAATGCAGAAGCCTGAGCTGTGTCATTCTCTTCGGCACATGCTGAGTCAAGAAGGAGCAACACAAGGACTCCATAAAGCCCAGAATATGTAGTTTTCCTGAAATGAGCAGATGTATATTTCTAGAACAGTGGTAGTAGCTTTTGAGTGGGTGGGGAAAGGCTTGACTCCAATTTCCCTTCACATACAAGAACTTGGTTCTGACTAGAATCCAAGCAACAAGTTGTCATTGAAAATGCAGTGATTGGCCAGCAAAGGATGCCTATAAGAAGAGCCACTAGGAGGATTTCTTGGGATATGACAACCCATCCCAAGCCCTGGGCTTCAGGCTGAGCCCTTCATGTGGTCCTCAATGCCTTAGGGCCTTTTGACTTCTTAAAAGACTCAATGAAGTCAATTCCTGATGGTAAGATATTCGGGGTCTGGACAAGGCAGGGAAAGCCATCGGCCTACTGCCTCAAAGCGAGACTGGTCCCAAGAGGGTGGCCCTGTGACCAGGACTAGGGATCACAGATGGCCGGAGGCGCCGGCGCCGCCAGCACGCAAGCGACCACGCACCACAGCGAACCCGGGCGGTACCCACCATGTGACCTGCCCGTGAGGGGGCACTGGTCACACCGCACGCGTCAGCGAGGACGCCCCCATCGGCCCTCCCCCGGGCGGGGCCAGCACCGATGGCGCTGAGTCAGCAACGCGTGGGGGGAGTTTTGTCCCTCCGCGGACCCCGTTTCTCTAGGCCTTAACCTCCTCGCAACCAGCGAGCTGGTTTCCTTTTTCCGGCACTCCGGGTGCGAGAGCCGGGTTGGGCCACCTAGACAGCGGGCAGCAGTGCAAACCCGACGCTCACCTGAAGACCCCAAAAACTAACGTTATCGTACCGGGCAGTGTGGGCACCATGAGCAAAGCGGGTGAGGCGCCGCTCTCCCCTGCCGAGTGCCTACCGGGGTCCTCTCTGGGGGTTCCGCGGCACCCGTGAGGCCCGGCGGCGCAGAAGGCCGGGGGCTGGGACCGGTCGAGAGTGGGAATGGCGTAGCCTGGAGGGAGGCAGCAGCATCTTGGAGGAGGACGTCGGCCAGAAGCTTCCCCACTTCGGTGGTCACCTCAGGTTGCGCGTAGGAAGTTAGACCCAGGATGCGGGCGCCCTGGAACAGCCTGTTGGCCTTCTTTTTGGTGTTACAATTTCTTTTGGTCTCCCAACAGGACTCGATTCGGAGAAGGTAGCAACTGTGATCCAGAAACTGAATTCCGACCCTCAGTTTGTACTCGCCCAGAATGTCGGGACCACCCACGACCTGCTGGACATCTGCCTGAAGAGGGCCACGGTGCAGGGCGCGCAGCATGTGTTCCAGCATGTTGTGCCTCAGGAAGGCAAGCCAGTCACCAACCAGAAGAGCTCTGGTGAGTCTTGAAACTTATTACATACTTTACTTGACTTTTCTGACGGCGTTCCATTTTGGTGTCTTACTTAAGAATGGCCTTCGGGGAACAGAGCTTGTGGTAAATCCATAAAGTTAGGCGCAGGTAATAGCTGGCCTAAGAACATTACCTTTGTGGCTTGTTTCGGTGTTCTGTAGTTTGTCGGCACATTTAGCGTGAGCACTAAATTGTCTAGCTCATCATTATCAGCTTAAACTGCAGTTAATTCTTTTCCATGTTGATGTTACTGGGTTTCAGCTCCATGTTTTGAATACTTGTCAGTGCTCTTGGTCACAAAACAGAGCGTACAAAAATGTTTATTCTCTATATTGCCTTGAAGGCATATACAAATGTGTGAAATGGAAAAGACAGACTATAATTGCATCAAAATGTCGTCAAATGTTATTTTTAAATATGCTCCTTGGCTAGAGTTGGTGTGTTACCACCAATAGACCAGTTTGTAATAACTAAAATTAAGCTCTCTTACCTTGCTGATTGGGAGTTCTTGTTTTGCTGTCTGCTGTCTAGCACCCTATCGTAAAAACATCTACAGTGAAAGATTGGTTATCTGGGAAACTAAGGAGAACATTCTATTAACAACATTTTACCAAAAATCTTTTTTTTAAAAAAGTCTTTCTTATCAGACCTGTTGGCTCACAACTGTAATCTCAGCACTCAGAGTGCTGAAAGTTTGAGGCTGACCTGGACTATGCAGGGAGTTCAAGGCAAGTCTAGACTACATAGGGAGAATTGTTTTTTAAAAAAGTCTTTCTCCAGTTAGAAATTCTTCCATGTGTATATTTATTGACAAAAAGCACATTATTGCTTAATTGGAGCCAGTCAGACTCATAAAGTGTGCATTTAACATGTAAACTATGCCTCAGCACAATTTATTTTTAAATTTTAGGGGAAAAAATTATGACTTTGCATTAATTAATGTTTTGGGACAATAGAAAGTGCTTAGGGTAGTATGGGCCATCAGATTACAAATCAGCCAGTTACCTTAGTAATGTCACAGTATTTTTGCATAGTTTAGGTTACAGTGATCACCTAGGGAAAGCCTGAAAATGTTAATCTGAAACAGATTAGGTTTTATACATTGTGTCACTTTTAATTACAAAAATTACAAATAGCACATGAGCTATGTAGTTTGTTTTAATGCAGTTTTCACATTCACAGGTCATCCACATTCCTTCTACTAGACATGTATAGTGTTTAGGGGAGAGGTGATATACAAATAAGCCTAAAGTCAAGATGAGCTATAGTGGGGCATCAGTGACTTTGAGAAGCACTGCTTAAGTTTTTTCCTGTTACAAAATTATTTTTATTTGACGTAGAAAATTTGCAAAATATCCACTGGAGATTTTTTTTCCATATGTCTGTCTGCTCTGTGTATAAGTGTGTGTGTATGTGTGTGTGTGTATTTAAGATGAGTTGATACTTTATACATTTTTAGATTACCTACCTACCTTACTCACTTCGCTATATATTGTGAAAATACTTTCATATGAGTAAAAAAATTGTACCCAAATATAAATAAAAAATTTTCCCTCTAAATTTTCCTTCAGAAAAGAGTTAGCCTATCTTCAAGGCCTCACAAAGACTTTCAGAATGGGCATAACTATGTTAATTTATCTTACAGTACAATTTGACAGACACTACTCTAAAGTAACCTCAATCCATGCTAGTTTTGGGTGCTTACAGAGAACATTTGATTGAA
>RJWM01037830.1:0-17167 GCA_004363535.1 Dasyprocta punctata | reverse complement strand
CTCGCGCCTGCCAGGGCAGGCGCTTAAGGCACTGAGCCCTAACTCCCGGCCCTGGATTTTTTGAGGCAGGGTCGCACTATGTAGCTCAGGCCGGCCTTGCGCTCGCGTTGTAGCCCAAGCCGGCCTCGAACTCACAACGCTCCGCCTACCTCAGCCTCCCGAGTGCTGGGATTAAAGGCGTGCGCCACCACGCCCGGCCTGACCTGTTATTTTTAAAAAGTGAGTTAACAACCTACTTCTTAGGGCCACTGTGACAGGTAGAGATAGGACATCTGCACCCATCATTCAAATGAGGGACTATTTTCCCATCCAAGGAAACCCCCTTCCCTCACAGCCCCTCACCTGGGGGCCGCTGCTCCTGTGGCTGGCAGGGAGGCCCGTGGGGAGCAAGGACCTCCTTGGTAGGGGCTGGGCTCCCAGCTCAGGGTCACGGAGCTCTGTGGAATGAAGGCAGACTCCGGGGCAGGTCTGTGGATCTGCCTCTCCAGCTCCTGGTTCAAATCCCAGCTCCACCCCCAACCTGCTCTGTAGCTCTGAGTCACTCACCCTTCCCCAAGCCTCAGCGCGACAGCAACACCTGCTGTGTTCAGGCCTTAGCTAGCACTCATCTGCCCAAGGAGCCCAGGAAGCCCACACAAGGATTAACCCACTCTACAGATGTAGAAATGGGAGCCAATGGCTGCAGTGTGTCCTAATGGTGAAACACTTGCCTAGCATGTGTAAGGCCCTCAGTTCACTCCCCAGCACAGCAAAGAAAAGAAATGGAAGCTCAGACTATACAGATCCCGCCCAGGACACGTGCCTCACCCAGCGCAACCCAGAGCCCCCTCTGTCAGGAGTTCTGGGTTCCCGGGTGCAGGCAGGGGAGGGGATGGGCAGTAGTGTGGGATTGGTGACATAGGCACAGAGCAGATAAGAAGACCTTAGCTTGCTGGGCACAGTGGTGCACATCTGTAATCCCAGGGAGGCTGAGGCAGGAGGATCACAAGTTCAAGTCCCATCTGGGCAACTGAGAAAGACCTATCTCAAAATTTTAAAAAAAGAAAAAAGTTTAGGGATGCAGCTCAGCGGTAGAACACCCCTGGGTCCAATCCCTGAGTATGACAAGGGGAAAAAAAGAATCTTTGGCTGTTGAGCTAAGCAGCACGATCATATCCTGAAGGCTGTGGGGAACTGGGAAGGGCATCAGTATGACATGCGGTCACATGGACCTCAGAAGTCCCAGGTCTGTTTCCTAAGGACTTTAGATTGGTTTTATCACCTGGAAGTGGAGATGACGATAATTTGTGCAAGTATTTCAAGGATTAAGTGAGTTCAGATCTCTGAAGAGCTCACTCCAGAGCCTGGCAAATGGGAGTGGGGCTTATCATCAAAGGGTTTAGCAGAGGGCATGCTGGGGCCAGATTGGTTCGCACAGTGGCTTGTCTGGGGGAGCTGTGGTCCTGGGAGCCCAGGGGGCTTGCAGAGGTGGCAAGGATGGAGAGCCAGTGCAGGCTCTGAAGAGGCTTGGGAGGTTGCCTTTGTGAACTTCGGGAGTTGCTTAGGGGTAATATCTAAGTCCCATCTTTCTGGGAGCCCCTGGGGCTGGCGTGGTGACCCTCTGCTCTCTCCCTGCAGCACACCAGGAACGCCATGCAGGAGGCTCTGACGCCCCTGCCTACACTGCTGCTGCTGCTGCTGCTGCTGCTGGGGTGTGGGCCACGGGTGTCCTCTGGCGGCGGGGCTGGGGGGGCAGCAGGCTACGCCCCAGTGAAGTACGTACAGCCTATGCAGAAAGGACCTGTGGGACCACCATTCCGCGAGGGCAAGGGCCAGTACCTAGGTGAGACATCCCTGCCCCTGTGTCTCAGACAGCTCCCAACCTCCAGTTGCTCCGACTGCATCACACCCTCACAGGCACCCACTGCAGCCCCGGTCCCCACCGGAGGGTGCCCCCCCCTCCGTCCACTGCTCTTCCTGAGGCTGTCCACGGCCTCTCAGGCTCAGATCTTCAGGTGGGGGTGGGTGGGAAGGTTATGGAGGAATTGGGGGTGGGGCTTCTGCTCCAGCTGGCTTTAAGGTGGGCTGCTGGTGCCACCTAGTGTCATCTAGGGATGAAGTTGTCTGAAGTTCATGGTGAAGGCCCAGCCTGTCTGAGCAGGTTGGGTGCTAGGAACCCTGGGTGAGGATACCCTGCAGCCCCCAAGATGGCCACTGGACAGCCCCTGTGGAGTGGAGGGTGTGCAGAGAGGGGAGTCGGGCATGGCCTTAATGAGTAGATAGGGCCTTGCTCCATCCCAGTGTAGCGCATACTGCCACGAGTAGATGGGGTCATCTCTGACTGCCCCTTCTCTCTGTCTCTTTCTTTCTCTCTCAGAAATGCCTCTACCTCTGCTGCCAATGGACCTCAAAGGAGAGCCAGGTCCGCCTGGGAAGCCTGGGCCTCGAGGCCCCCCTGGTCCTCCTGGTTTCCCAGGAAAACCAGGCACCGGAAAGCCAGGGCTCCATGGACAGCCTGGGCCTGCTGGCCCCCCTGGCTTCTCCCGCATGGGCAAGGCTGGTCCCCCTGGGCTCCCTGGCAAGGTTGGGCCACCAGGGCAGCCGGGGCTTCGGGGAGAGCCAGGGATACGAGGAGACCAGGGCCTCCGGGGACCCCCAGGGCCCCCTGGCCTCCCTGGCCCCTCAGGCATTACTGTTCCTGGAAAACCAGGTCCCCAGGGGGTACCAGGCCCCCCAGGATTCCGGGGGGAACCAGGGCCCCAAGGGGAACCTGGACCCCCGGGAGATCGAGGCATCAAGGGGGATAATGGAGTGGGCCAGCCAGGGCTGCCTGGGGCTCCTGGGCAGGGTGGTGCCCCTGGGCCCCCTGGCCTCCCTGGCCCAGCTGGTGTGGGCAAACCAGGCTTGGATGGGCAACCTGGGGCCCCTGGAGACAAAGGGGACTCTGGGCCTCCTGGAATTCCAGGCTTGAGGGGGGAACCAGGAGCTGTGGGTCCAAAAGGTCCCCCTGGGGTAGATGGTGTGGGTGTGCCAGGAGCAGCAGGGGTGCCTGGGCCCCAAGGTCCAGTAGGGGCCAAAGGAGAGCCAGGGGCCCGGGGTCCCCCTGGCCTGATAGGCCCCACTGGTTATGGGATGCCAGGACTGCCAGGCCCCAAGGGGGACAGGGGCCCAGCTGGGGTCCCAGGGCTCTTGGGGGACAGGGGTGAGCCAGGGGAGGATGGGGAACCAGGAGAGCACGGCCCACAGGGCCTGGAGGGCCCTCCTGGACCTCCTGGGTCTGCAGGGCTCCCTGGTAGACGTGGGCCTCCTGGAGCAAAGGGGGAGGCAGGTCCTGAAGGACCCCCAGGAGTGCCTGGCATTCGGGGTGACCAAGGGCCCAGTGGCCTGGCTGGGAAACCTGGGCTTCCAGGTGAGAGGGGACTTCCTGGCACACATGGACCCCCTGGACCAGCTGGGCCCAAGGGTGAGCCAGGTTTCACAGGTCGCCCTGGGGGACCAGGGGCAGCAGGAGCTCTTGGGCAGAAGGGTGACTTGGGGCTCCCTGGGCAGCCTGGCCTGCGGGGCCCCTCAGGAATCCCAGGACTCCAGGGTCCAGCTGGCCCTATAGGGCCCCAGGGTCTTCCAGGCCTGAAAGGTGAACCAGGCCTGCCAGGGCCCCCTGGAGAGGGGAAAATGGGGGAACCTGGTTCTACTGGGCCCACAGGACCCCCTGGTGTCCCTGGCTCCCCAGGACTCACAGGCCCTCCTGGGCCTCCTGGGCCTCCGGGCCCCCCTGGCGCCCCAGGGGCCTTTGATGAGACTGGTATCGCAGGCTTGCATCTGCCCAATGGTGGTGTAGAGGGCGCTGTGCTGGGCAAGGGGGGCAAGCCACAGTTTGGACTGGGCGAGCTGTCGACCCACGCCACCCCAGCCTTTACCGCGGTGCTCACTTCACCCTTCCCTGCCTCAGGGATGCCTGTGAGGTTTGACCGGACTCTTTACAATGGCCACAGTGGCTACAACCCGGCCACTGGTATCTTCACTTGCCCCGTGGGTGGCGTGTACTACTTTGCTTACCATGTGCATGTCAAGGGCACCAATGTGTGGGTGGCCCTGTACAAGAACAACGTGCCAGCCACCTACACCTACGACGAATACAAGAAGGGCTACCTGGACCAGGCATCTGGCGGGGCTGTGCTCCAGCTGCGGCCCAACGACCAGGTCTGGGTGCAGATGCCCTCGGACCAGGCCAACGGACTCTACTCCACTGAGTACATCCACTCCTCCTTTTCAGGATTCTTGCTCTGCCCAACATAACCCCTGGGCAGCCCTGCTGCCCTGGCCTCCTCCTCTTTAGTGGTAGAGCGACCTTTTCAGTTACAAAGACCTCCATTTAAAGAAAAAGACCAAAGGCTGAGCAGAGGTGGCGGTGGCCTTGCCCCTACCTGTGGCCAAGATTTTCTGGAAGGGGCTGGTGCAAGTTCCTCTCCCCTAAAATGTCTGAGCAGTGTCAGGGCTGCACCGCATCCCTGCCCTGCAGGACCCTAGGATATTCAGCCTGGCCCCTACGAGTCCTGGATGCTGCTGGTCCCTGACAGAGCCAGGAGGGGCTGGGCTCCCTCATCCCTTTGCCTGATGGCCCCTGGAGAGCACTTGTTCTGGGGTGGGGGGGCTCTTCCAGTTCCCTGGGGCCATCCTGCATGTGACAGTGGGTCATCTTCAGGGGAAAGGGAACAGAGGGTGACCCTGGAAGTGGTTGGCGTGGACACCCTGCCAGGAACTCAACCTCAGGATGATGCTGTTGCACGGGTCTGTCCACGGCAGGGACAGTTGTAAGGCCTCTCTGCAGGCTTCTGGGAAGGGTGGAAACCCTTTTTCTGCTTCAGCGACAGTCATGAGGAAAGGTGGTCCGAGGAGGGGAGGAGCGCGGATCTGGGGCAGGACGGACGGCTGCTCCTCCACCGCCCTGCTTTGTTTAGCACGAGGACAACGCACAGGCCCCTGGGGATTGCCGTGGGATGTGACATGTCTGGAAGCGTGCACACAGCATGGACTGGGGGCAGCAAGCATAAATACTCCTCCGTCTCCCCTTTCACCTGCTGGGGGCCGGTTTCCTCACGCCAGATCGTAAGAGGATCCTTGCTGTCCCCAACCCAAGTGTCTCAAAGGCAGAGCACCTCTCATTCGGTCCCTGAACAAGGGACACACAAGCTCGGGGATGAAGCTCCCACTTGCTTTTCCTTAATAAGAACCACATGATGCATGTGTGTCTCTACTAGAGGGGTTAATCTGTGGGGGCTTCCTCTGCTTCCACCTCTGCTTCCAATTTCCTGTTGTAAGCAGGATTAGGGCCTGGGAGGCCAAGGCTCTGAAAGGAAGGGTGCTGTGCTGGGCCGCCTCTGGATGTGTCCGCCATTCTCCCCAGTCAGGGTGCCTCCGCAGGAAGCAGCCCCCTTCCCCCACGTCAGTGCAAGGTTCCCCTACATTGGTGCTGGGGTGGTGGATGGCGGCCCAAGGAAAGATGGTCACCTACCTTTGAGGTTTCACTCACCCATCACCAAGCTAACTGCTTCCCTGCTCTGACTCTAGCCAGTCAGACTGTCTGTGTTGAAAGGGGAGGATGGCTGGTGACCTCTGACTTGCTGAGCTATGGTCCCCCCAGCTCCTTGACAGCCAGCTCTCCTCCCCTCCCCAAAGTGGGCTGTTTCAGCTTTCAAAGGGAGGAATGCAAAGTTGAATCCGCCCAAGTGAGACTTGGAGAAAAGGTTTTGGGTGGGGTTCACGGTGGACGTCTCCCTTCCTGACACCCAAGAGAATCAACTAAGGAGTCTCAGCAGGCCTGGCGGGGTCCTTTCTTTGCTCAACCTCTTCCTTCCCTGGGTCAAAGCCACTATAATTTGACTCCTTAAGGATGGGTGCTGATTGGCACAAATTAATCAGCTCCCAGCGGGAGCCCGTGGAACCAAACAAGATCCCAAAGGAAGCCCAAAAGCAGTTTCAGAGCTGAGCTTTTGCCAGATTTCACTCCTAAAGTCTCTAGGGGAGGGTGGTTGATGTTTCTGAAGTGTTTGTGGGATTTGAGGTGCAGGTGTCCAGTTACCTGACCTGCTTTGATAAACACTGTCAGGTTTTAACTATGAAACATACATTACTTTGTACATTTTTGTATTCTAATTCTTAATTTTTTTAAGATGAAGATTTAAATGTTTCCTACTAGTAATTTCATTTCTAACCTGGTGTAGGAAGATTAGTTCTCTACATGTGCCCTGTGTCACAGGTTCGGGAAAAATGCACTGGGGGACCCACAAAAAAAACAACAAAAAAAAAAGGACTTCATTTTGAAAAGAAAAACAATATTGGCACAACCTCAATAAAACCTGTCCTATAAACCGCTGTGCTGAAATTGGCGTGGGGCAGCAGCATCTCACAAGGCACTTGGGGCCTTCTCTGGGGTCCTGTGTGTCACAAGGAGCCCCTCAGCACTCCTGACCCAGGCTTCTGTCACCACCTCAGAAATGCTGATGCTCTTAAGCTGCTAGGACTGCACCAGGCAGACACCAAGATGTTCGAAGAAACTGAGGAGGGCAGGGCAGTGGCTGGAGCTGGGGGAGACGGATCGAACTTCACTGGAACATTCCTGCAAGCTCTCCAGGGTAGTGGAGCATGACAACTGGCTCAGGACTGCAAGGGCCAAGTTTCAACATCTGATACAAATTATGAATGAAATTGTGAATATTTGCTGCTGAGGGCAGGGCTTGTCAGGGCCAACGCTGAATGAAAACGGCTGGGGGGCACTGTCCTGGGCATGAAGCACTTGTCTGCAGTCCTCCCGGCTCAGCAGCCGCATGTTCCTGTCCCTGGCTCCAGGGATCCGGAGCTGTAGACCTGAACCAATCCACGCCTGAGAAGTCCTGCGGTTCATCCCAGCCTGACACAGTTCCACCTCGGCTGAAAGCAGACCTGCCCGACTGTCTGTCCAGGGACCTCGGGTAGCTGGAGTGGCCCGTGCTTGTCCCTCCACCCAGTGGAAGGACGCTCACAGAACATTCCCAGTTTTGAGGGCAGTTGTCTTCAATTGTCCTTTATTCAAAATGAATACTGAGCAGAACTTTGAGAGGCAAGGCCTTGGTGGGGCTCCAAGATATAGGAGGGGGCACATAGCACTTGGTCCACCCAAGCACCTAAAGTCTGGCAGCCTGGTGACATGTACACTCTGTATGCTTCCACTGGTCGTGGGTCCTGTTGGAAAGTCGGGCTCTGAGAGCAGGAAAACCTGGCTTGTTACTGCCTGCTGTCTCTGGCAAAGCATTTGGCCCAGCTGCCTGGGCTGAGTGACTTTCAACAGGAAAAGCTACCAGACTATGCCTGTTGTGCCCTTCTTGAACAGTGTGGCTGGCTGGAAGAACTGGAGGCCTGGGCCTACAGGCAACTTGTTGCCTTTGGGTCCCAGCTACTAGGAGACAGAAGGGTGCTAAGTTTGAGAAGGTTGGGCCGCCAGGGGAGAGAGAAACACTTAGTCTGCTGGATTTACAAAGACTGTTTATTGCTGTGACTTCCACTGGAAGCTGTTAATGAGCCCTGTGATAGCCGAGGGCCAGCTGTGGACCCAGAGCAGCTGTAGGCAGGTGGCTGTCCCTTGGTCCACAGAACTGCCTGCCCAGTCAAGGACAGGCTGTAGGCAAACTGGCTGAGACCCAGCAGAGATAAATGATGCCACTGCAGATCATTTCCACCTCCCCAAATCCCATTTCCTACATAAAGGAAAATGCCATAAGCACTCAACTAAAATAAAATCTGTCCTGCACCCTCATGTTTCATCGAGCACCCCAAGGATGTCATGCAGCTCCATGACAAGCCAGAGCCCCAATACTAAGGGTGTGCACCCCAGCCCCTGCGCTGCAGTAGGACTGAGGCAGGGGAGCCGGCCCAGGGGACCTCTGAGCTGTGGTCAGTCCTGCTGGACCTGGTAGCGCCCCAGCAGCTGTGGCCCTCACAGACTCTTCTGGAAGACTCGGTGCAGGTTCTGGGCCAGGACATCTGTCTCCTCATAGCCCTCACAGCTTTGCTGCCAGCTCTCTGGCACCTGATCTATCCCATAGTAAGCACCAGCAATGGCCCCAGCCATGGTGGCAATGGTGTCTGTGTCCCCACCAAGCGAGATAGAATAGATGAGAGTCCTTTGGAGGCTGTTGAAGGCAGAAGGGATCTCGGGGTCAGGTTCCATGCAGCGCAGGAAGCAGTAGATAGCGGTGGGCACAGATTCAAAGGCAGCAATGCCGTTCCCTGTGGGGAAGCCAGATCATAGGAAACTGGCATGCCCCACCCCTGCCACCAGGCTTCCTGCCACTTGCCATAGGTGAATAGTCTTGGCTCCAAGCAGGCCTGTGATTAAGATCACAGGCTACAAAGTTAAACTACCTGGGCTGAAATCCTGCCTCCCCCAGGTCTGCCTTGTGCCTGGGAAAGTTTCCCGTCCTTGGCCTCAATTCCCCAGTGTAGAGTGAACAAAGTTAGTCGCTCTCCCCCGGGCCTGTTGTGAGGATGATGGAAGGTCTTGTCACGAAGCATTTTATGCAGTGCCTAATATACAGTAAAAGTGCTAGGTAATCAAACATCTGTGATCACACTAGCTGTAAAAACTGGCAACCAGCTGCTATAGCTGTGGACGCAATCTGGTGCTACAATTCTAAAGCAAGAAGGTGCTGTGCTTACAACCCTGCCAGGGACCCTACAGAAAGTGGCTCGGACTGTGATAGCAGCCCTGGGTTAACCTGATGGCAGGCTCGGGTCCATGTTCCCCTCTCTATTGAGCTTAAGGCTGGCCTCAAAGGATGACGGGTGTGGGAGAATAAATCCACCCACCTAGCTCAGACACCACTTCCTCTCGAGTCACTGAGTCCTGGTCTAGAAGCTCTCCAACCTTCTTCAGGCGGCTGGAGTATGGACGCTCTTCCATACCCAACCTGTGGGTTTGGGGGAGATTTCAGGGAGGTCAGAGCCAGCAGAGTGGAAACAGTGGGCAAGGAAAGGATCTCAGTAAAAGTGAACAGGGATGTGTCAGGCTCCCTCCCAGATACAGATACCCTGAAGGAGTGGAAGAGTCCCAACTGTGAGCCATTTTATTCTGTGGGTGCCCAAGAGCCTTGAAACCTGGCCAAGGCCAAGGGGTCTCTTCCCACCCCTCCTTAAGGTACATGATGGGAAGAAGGCAGCTTTTGCTTTGCAGCTATGCCAGCACCCCCTCCCCACGATGTGCACACACAGCTCTGCCCGCACCCCATACTCACTCTCTGGCATCCAGCACAGCCTGGGCATCCCCCTCCAGCTCCTCCATGTGGCCCAGGAGCTGCTCGAGGAAGTGCTCACTGGAGGACTCCCCCTGCAGAGCCAGGTGCACAGCCAGGGCCTGCAGGATGGCACCATTGTAACCCAGGGAGGAGGCGTGGGTCAGCTGGGCTGAGAGCCGGGCAAACTAGGGAGAAGAGGAGCTGCTGTCATGGTGCATGCGCTCTGCAGATGAAGCGGGGGATTCCGGGAGCCCGCCCATCTCAATACCTTCTGCACATCCTGCACACTGCTGTAGGCCAGGGGGATGCCTGCTACCCGCATGGCACCCCCATTGCCATAGGAGCCCTTCCCATTGAACTGGGCCCTGGCAGGCTCATAGACGTCGTGGCACTTGGGGCTCAGGAGCTTCTTGAAAACAGTGATTACTCCGGCCCCGTAACCTCTGTCAGGGTCCTTCTTGTACTCCTGGGCAAACCTGGGAGCAGGGGGAGGCAGAACTGGGGTTTCAAGAATGCCTCTCAGGGATGGGGAAGTCTGGTTTGAAAAAAGAGGCAGTCTTGGGGACCCAAGGCACCTGTCCCAAGAGTGCTGTCACTCTGGGCTTGGGAAGCTGCGTCAGCCTAAGAAACAGGGTCCTGTTGAAGGCAGGGGCGCAAGCATGCAGACACCAGTCCTCTGTCCTGGGCACAGTAACTGCCACCTGGCTGGCCTCACCCCAGTCCCATCCCCTCACCTGTGAGCCATGTCCACCTCGTCAAAGGCCTCCTTGGCCAGCAGGGACTGCACAAGGGCCCTGGCCATGGCCGTGTCGTCGGTATAGTACAATGCTTCTGCGGAGAGAGGGTGGGGGTGAGAGCAAGGTGCAGGACTCTGAGGTGACGGCTTCTGCTCGGTCCTCTTAGATGCACCACATCTACCACGAGCTCAGGTCAGCCTCTGACTTAAGGCTCCTTGGCTGCAGGAATCCTCAAGATTTCCAGCAATTCTTTATTCCAAGTCAGGCATGATATCCTACTAATTTCTAAAGGAAAACTTTCTACTCTTTTTGTGGCTATCACCAAAGCTCATCTTAATATGACCTGGTTGGCTCCAGTGCAAGCTGCACACGCAGCCAGAACATTCCACCTCCTGACCAGACCACCACCTTGCTTCTCCCACTCTCCTGCTTGCCATGGCTGGCTTCAGTGGCCTTGGTATTCAAAGCTCTCCCCAGTCCGGCCCCTTCCATCTTCACCCACCTTCTACCCCACTGTTCCCCTGCATACCCTCAAAAGCGATCCTGGAGCTTGGATCAGGTTCCTCCCAACTGGGGCTTCTCCCAACCCCCCTACTCCACACTATCTCTTCTTCTTCCGGCTGCCTGGAGCACTGCTCTGGCATTTCTGCAGGGCACACTGGAATAGCTAGGGACAGACCTTTGCCTTGTTTGAGGCCAGACAGTTACAGACCGTGAAGCAGACTCCCTAGTGAGTCCCCTCCCCATCTCACAAATCCCTAGATCAGCCCTCAGGGGATCTACCCTAGGCTCCAAACCCTTCCCCTCCTACTCACTGGGAGTGTTGGCCATCTCCACTGCTGCACTCTGCAGGCTCCCTCAGGGCTCAGGGTGAAGGCCACCCCATTCCGGGGAGGCCTTGTACTTCTTTTATCTCTTCCCCCTCTGTGGTGGGACAGCATCTACTTGCTCCATTTGGTCACTGTATCCTGTTTCTCCCTAGGAAGCCACTTTCATCTACTCCTAGTCCATGTAGCTTGAGCACAGAGCTGACTTGCCTCTTGTTTAATCAAACAGCACACCTCCTCGCTTGCTGAAGGACGGTTGCAGGACCTGAGCCAGGTCAGGGAGGTTCAATTTAAGACTCTTCTTGGCCACAGCAAAGAGAAACTCCCCTGCTGGAGATTCAGGGGGTGCCCCAGGAGACGCGGTTGCCAAGTGAATGGAGCCCAACCAAAGAAGGCAAATCTGAGCAATGGACAGAAACCTGGCCCTCAGCAGACAGCCTGAATCCCTGGATTCAGCTCTGAGGCCACACCTACCTCTGGGCTTCTCAGGTCATGTCAGTCAATCGGTTCCCTATTTGCTTTGGCCATTTGCAATCGGCTTTCCTGTCACTTGCATCTAAAGGGTCCTAAACACCTCTTAACTTCAACATCAAACCAACAATGAAACAAAAACCCATTCCTCCATTTTTTCTTCGCTTCAGCTACAGTTAATCTTACTCCTTCCCTTCGTACCCAACCATACTATGTTCTCCTGTTCTATTTCCTCCTTAACTCCGTGAAAATGAGTCCAGACTTTACTTGTCTTCAGCATGACACAGGCGACCAGTGTCTTCATCTTGAAATTCTGTTCTCAAATTTGGTTGACAACCCTCCTGCTTCTCTGCCTGTCAGACGTTTCCTTCCCCAGCCCCCGCCCCGCTCAGCTCTATGTGCCTGGCACGCGTGAGTGTTCCTCAGCGTTTTGACGATGGCCCGCCTTTCCTTACTATTCCAGGTGACTGCCTGGGGGGAGGGGAGACGGCTTTACAGGCAGAGGCAGCACAGGCGAAGGGCTGGGTGGAAGAACTGTGGTGTGAGCGGAACCAAAAAGGTAGAGCAAGACCAAGAAGAAGCGAGAGAGGCAGGCGCGAGCGAGTCAGGTGGGCCGCGCTGCGGTGTGGCGCGGGGTCGGCCGCGTCCCGCGTGGAGAGGTCCGCAGCCCGCGACGTGGCGCCCGGGCGGGGAGCACGGGAGAGGCGGCGGTGGGGCGCAAACACCGGCCAGGTCAGCACGGCCGAGCAGGGGGAAAGTAGAGGCGAGACGCGCGGAGACGCAGCGCGGACCGGCCACGCCGCGTCCTGGGTGTCCTCGGCCGTGGGGTCACCTGGCTCAAGGCCCGGGGCCGCGACCCGCCCGCTCCCGAGGGGCCCCGCCCACCTGTCCGCGCGCTGCCCGGCGTGCCGGGGTCGGGCTCCAAACTCTGGACGTGACGCAGGACTGACGTGAGGCTGACGGTGTCGTGCGCCTCGTAGATGGCGCCCACGCAGTCCCCGAGCAGGGCGCCGGCCAGGCAGCCTCGGAAGCGCGAGAGGGAGCGGGCTGCCCCGGCCCCGCCGCCGCCCGCAGCAGTCATCGCCGCTGCCGCCGCCGCCGCCATACGCGCGCAGCCCAATCGCCACTTCCGGCGACGGCGCCGCGCCCCCATAGCGCCCCCCGGCGGCCTGGAGCCGCTGCGCTGCGTGGTCCCTCTAGCCTTGCTTTTGTCCCTTCTCCCACGTGTTAACAGCGTCACCATGCGGCAGGCGGTCACCGAGTCAAAGCGGGAAGTCACTGGAGGCTACTGTCTCCCGCGGGCGAGCACTTCTGCCTCTGTAACCCCAAACCCCCGGGCTCTGGACACCACTCTGGCCTGGGCCATCTTTTCTCTGAAATCATTCCGATGTAATCCTAGGCTGGTGCCTCCCCTGGGGATCAAAAGGTCAGGCAAGGGGCCAGCTGGGGCAGAGTTGGGCAAAGGGTGGGAAGGAATTGGGTTTGGAACGTGCAATTTGAGATGTTGGCTCCTCCATACACCAGAGCTGGGGATCAAGCACCCTCTCGATTCTGCCCTCAGAACAGGCTGGCCTGAGACCCTTCAGGTTTATTAGGTTCATCACCTCCTTAAATCCCTCCTCCTCGTTTCCCCTCCCAACCCTCCACTCCTCCCTCAACCCCCCACCGTTAGGCCAGCTCCAGCTGGCCGCGCTTCAGTGGGCTCAGGGTGCGGTTCGTGGTGCGGTTGAAGGTATCCACCTGGGGCACAAACTTCTCAGCCGGGACGGTCAGTTTGCGGCGCGTGTCCATACACTTGGTGTCCAAAAGCATGGAGTTGGCTTTGCAGGCAATGTCAGCCTGCAGCCGGGTCAGGTGCTTGTATAGGGCATCCAGAGCATCCCTGGGGTGGGGGGCAGGCATTAACAGCCCAGCACTGCTGCACTGTCTGAGAGGTTGGGGCTGACAATGCCCAGGGGAACCAGCAAGCAGCAGGAGACCCACCTGGTGGACGGTGTCTCCCCACCCCTCCTGCCCACTCCCCAAACCTACTGTGCTTGTGCCAGCTTCTGCTTCAAGGCAGCAATAGTTGCCTCTAACTGGTGAACCTCGTCAGTGAGGCCATACTGTGCCTGGAGGGGCAGGACGGGAGTTCCGGGTCAGCCACACTGTCCTCCAGCCCTCAGGCCTGAGGGTTGCCCTAGGCTAGCATCATTGCTCCACCAGGAATATGTGCTGAGAGGTGACTGCAGGGACATCGCAGCGACAGGCCTGTGCACCCCCTGGGAGGCCCTGCACCTGGTCTCTGCAGAGCTCCACATTGGGCCGGTAGGTTCTGGACTCCAGCCGAGTATGGCAGAGCTTCAGGTTCTGCAACTTTCTGCAGAGATCCTTCTCCAGGTGCCGGATGTCCTCCTCCAGCTCAGCAATCTCCTCCAGAGTCTGCGGGGGACAGAGTGACTAGCGGGACTCTTGCTGGAGCACCCAGTCCAGGACTTTCTGGCAAGACATCGGTGAAGCTGGCCCCAGGGGAGGGCTTACATTCTTCTCTTGCCACTTGAGCTCACTGTACACACTCTCCATCTCCCGAAGACGCTTCCTGAAGGCAAATTCCGTGGCCACCCTCTGGGCTTCGAGTTCATTTTTGGTCTGCAGGACAAGAAGGAGGCCAAGCAAGGGGAGAGCCTCAAGCCCTGGCCTCAAGAGGCTGCTGCTTAAGTGAGGGGTGGGGTGTCACGTGGCCAACCGGGAAAGAAGAATAAAGGCCGAGTGCACTCCGCTGGCCTTTGAGGAGTGGGCTGCAGGGCTCTGGTACCTCAGCAAGAGTTAGGTTGATGGCCTCCCTGAGCTCAGTGGCTGCTTTCATCTCAGCCTCTGCTCGGTTTTTGTTGAACTGACTGAAGTCATCCCACTCCTGAAGTGTGGTGGAGCTGCAAGTGGCAGAAAATAACGGAGTTGCAGGCTATGGCTGGTGAGGGGAGGAAGAGAGAGTGACTGAAACATTCTCCTTACCCATTGGGGACACGTGTGGGGTTGACCTTCAGAGAGATGTTTGGGGACATGAGGTTGAGAGAGAGACAGCCTCTGTCAATCTCCAGGGTCTCCATTTTGCCCCGATGGTCAGAGTTGAGCTGCTGTCGGACTTCCTGCAGGAGGCTGGGGAAAGAATAATGTCACCAGGAGCCAGCACTTAGGCCCCTGGATGTCACTTTCATTGTGCAGAGGGACATTAAGGAATGGGAAGCAGAAGACAGTGGAGCTGCTGCTGTAGCTGAAATGAAGACCTTGCACAGTTGGGCAAGGTTTCCCCAGGGGAAATACAGCACCTGTGTGTTCACACGCACCTATAAGGCACAGGTATGTGGCTATTCTAAGTCTCACACACGAAGGTACTCAGGAGTGGTGGCAAGAGGGCTTCGGTTAGCCGGTGTGGAACACGCCTGTAATCCCAGCACTTGCTGGGCTGAGGCAGGAGGATCTCTGTGAGTTCAAGGTCAGCCCAGGCTCCATAGTGAGTTCAAGGTCAGCCTGAACTGCATTGTGAGACTCTTTTGTCTCAAAAAAAAAAAAAAATCAAAAAACAAGAAGGCTTCAGCTACCATGCTTCTAAGTCAGAATAGCTGTTTAGAACAGGGCCTGACAAATATTCTGAGACAATGGCCAGGCAGTGGAACACTTAGTAGTTTCCACTACGAGCACAGAAGGGACAAAAAACCAGGAAGCCTTTTATGCATTACCCACAAAGCCTGTGTTCCACATTCAGGACACAAAGCCTTCAAGAGGATGGGAACATTAATGTAACTGTCTCCATCTCACCAGAGCTGCTCAAATGCCTGGCTGATCTTCTGTTGCAAGGCCTTTTTGGTGGCCTCGATGACTTCCACCTCTTTGTGCAGCTCATTCTCCACAGGGTCCTGTACCACATCGACATCTCGTCGACTCTCCCGCAGGGTCAGGCACTCGATGGCCACATCCAGAGGCAGGTTCTTGGCCTGCAGGTTTTGCTCTGCTGAGTCCTTCATCTAGAAGAGAAGGACCAGGGGATTGGTGAAGTTGTACACTGGAATGTTGCTTTTATCCCTGCTTTAGCACAAGGGCCCGTGAGTGACCCAATGGCCATGTCATTTGTGTCCCTTTACAGGTTCCCAGACCCAGAAGTGGGCAAGAGGGGCGGTCTTCGCAGCAGTGTTCTGGCACCAGCCCTGGCTCCCTGCCTGTGTCAAGGCATCGATCTCAGCATCTAGGTCAGTGAGGCACTTATCCAACATCTCCTTCCACCGGTTGACAGTATCGATCCTCTCTGCCAGTCGAGTCCTGTTGTCATGTTCATCCCAAATGGTCTGGAAGAGACAAAGATGGATAAAGAGGGTGTCTGAAGTTGAGAGCTGGCCCTTGGCCCCCCCTCCAGCTAGGCTCAGGCCTTCAACCTGGTTGTTGGTCTCATTGCGAAGGACCCGGGCCTCCTGGCGGATCTGGTGGGAAGCGTCTCGCTGCCGCTCCGCGTTGGTGGACAGCAGGTAGCTATTGGTGTGCCAGTCGGGCAGCCGGAAGCGCTGACTGGGCTTGACACTCAGTGTGGCCATGATGCAGGTGCGAATGCCAGGACCCCGAGGCCTGTTTCCAGATACTGCCTGTGGAGGGAAAGCAAAATGGGAGAGGCCTTGCAGTGGGCTGTCTCCTGGTTTAAATGCCAAGGGCCTCCCCCTGTCCAGTGTGGGCTGCAGAAAGCCTGCTAGGCAAAAAGTCCCTGCTGGGCTCAACTTTGTGTGAGGTTTTAGCTAGGTTTCCTCCTGCTGTTCATCCGCCTGCGCCTGCGCACAATGGAATCCCTCAGGGTGTGTGTGTGTGTGTGTGTGTGTGTGTGTGTGTGTGAGCGCTAAGTGCCTTGTGCTGGCTGGCAGGGAAAACAGCCCTAAACCAGTTTCCGCCCTGATCTCCAGCACCACAGTTGTTGAGCTTTCTTCTCTTTTTCCCCTGGCTGTGGGCCAGGCCCTGGGGGACCCAGGGGACAGAGCCGTGTCCTCTCGCTAGCAGTCACCAGGCAGTAGGTGGGGAAGGGCTCTGCGCCCTCCGCCCTGGCCTCTGGGTTGTAGGAGCAGGGCCAGGCAGTGGTGCCCAGGTGGGAGGAGCTGAGGTCGGAGTCAGTGCCCAGCCGCACCTCTCCCCTGCGCAGGATCCCCAATTTGGGTTTCAGTCAGTACCCGGTCCTCGCGCAGAAGCAGGAGGTCGGCCTCACGCAGTGTGCACCCACCGCCTGGCTGTCCGGGCCTCTCACCTGCTTTCCCTACTCGCTGCTGCGCGCCCCCTCGCCGAACGCCTCTGTTGTTTGGGCCTCCGGTTGCTAGGCAACCGCCCCCTCCCCGCTCTGTCACCCGGCTCCGCTCTGCGCTGTCTGGGGCGCTGAGCAGGCGGCGGCAGCAGGTGAGCAGGTGAGCCGGGCGCCTTGGGATTCACGAGCTGAGCGGAGATCCCCGCCCAATCGGTCCGCTTCGGTGCCGCGGATTGAACCCGGGGCCTCTCACATGCCAGACTAGCGATCTGTTATTCAAATATATCCCCAGGCCCAAACATTTAAATTTTAATCAATTTACTCATTGAAAAGATAAAAAATACGAAGCCAGGCGGATTAATCGTGATTGAACCCACGCGGAGCAATTTAGCGACACAGCAAGACCCTGTCTCAAAATAAAAAAGGGCTAGACTTGTAACTCACTGCAAATATCCTGGGTTCAACGCGCCCAGTGCCACAAAAACAGACCAAAACAAACAAAGAAACGTACATAGACAAAATAAATGTCTCCCCCTCAGGCTTACTCCTCTTCCAGGTCTCCTTCTGGAAATGGATGTAAATTTAATACCATCACTTATGATATAAATTGACATATATCTGACACACATTCCTTCGCCC
>RJWM01037829.1:0-17181 GCA_004363535.1 Dasyprocta punctata | reverse complement strand
AAAAGGAAGTACACTCTTCAGAGCTAACTTGCACATTCACTGCCAGAGTCCAGCATCTTCGGGGTCACTGTGTGCCAGGCTCATCGACTCTTTTCAATAAAAATGGTAAGTAACAGATTTTGTGACCCTCCCTGTCTCCTAGCAAGTGAGCTAATCTTCTCTAGCAGAGTGGGTGGGGTTCTTAGTGGCCAAGTCCTCCAGGCCTTTGGAATTTTTTCTTCTGCCATTGTTGTTGTGTGCTGAGGAAGCTGCTGGCTCTTTATTACACCCGAGCAGAGACTGTGCCTTCAGGAGTTCCCTTTTCTGATTCTATTCACCGGAACAGAGGAAGAACTATGTCTTACAGAAAGAAAAGTTGTGTTCTTTGTCTTTGCCTCTTCAGAGAGTTGGGCGCCAGCACCAGTACCATAGTCAGACTTCTAAGGATGAGGACTCTGGGGCGAGGGGTCTAGCGCTGTGTGCCGGGCAACACTGCTGCTGCTAAGGCCATTTTGGTAACACAGAAGAGAATTCTTTTGCTTGAAAAGTACATTTTATTATTTTAATGAAGAGAAGCAAAGCCCAAACAATCCAAACCATAGGGACAGTTTGTGTTCCCAAAGTTAACTGAAACTCATTATTTGGAGAATATTAAAGTAGTGAGTGTACCATAAAAAAGGAGTTAGACCTCTAATGTAGTTGAACTACAGCACTAATACTGTACTTCACTGTTGCCCGTTATTTCTCAGTAAACAAGCAAACAAACAAACAAACAAACAATCAAAATGGATGTGGAGTTCTGTTCCCTGCATCCAGAAGAGAGCCGACTCTCTACTCCACCCATCTCTGCACTCCACTCCTCAGCCCTGAGCATTAGAAAGGTGCTGTCCCTCCTCTAATGGGGAGAATACTTGCCTTCAGCTGTCACTGCTGAGAAGGCAGGAACTGAAACAGGTCCCACACTTGCTACACAGGAAGGGCCGGGGGTTCATCAGAGGTATTTGCAGTCTGGAAACCCTCTGAGTCAGGACTGGGAAGGTTTCGAGGTGAGAAATACAATCTTTCCATGAGGGAGAAAGGGAGTAGGAGGAGTGATGGAGCGGAGTCACGGTCAGAGGTCGGGGTGTGTGCAGAGGGGAGGCAGTGGGGGCACCGACCTCCTGCTGCTACACCCTTGGAGCAAGACAGGTGAAGTGGGACCCAGAAATCCTGGCATGGTTTCCAAACAGAGTCTTTAGGTCCGAGATTCTTAGAAAACAGCTTGACCATAAGTATTGACACACCATTCAAAAACGAACAGAGGCCCCGGGCTTTACAAAGAGCTGCAGCTTATGAATTTTCTTAGGGTAAATGAGATGACGAGAGAAGAAAAGAAAGGTTAGCTAAATAATGTATATTTAGTGTACACATACATAATGTTTTTCCTAGATGACTACTACTTTCTTATGAAAGTAATACATCACTTAATAAACTTCTTTTAAGTATTGACATGTAGAAATGAAACAAGAAACATTTTCTACAGCCCTTTCAGTCCAGGGACAATCATTGTTAGTAGTGATTCCTGTGGAATTTCATTATTTTAAACACATGCTTTAAAGTATAATTTTCTGTTATATTTTCTAAACCCTTTTTTCTTTAGGTTTTTTGAGACAAGGTCACAATATGTAGATTAGGCTAGCTTTGAACTCACTATGTAGTTCATGCTGCCTCAAACATATGACGATCCTCCTGCCTCAGCCTCCCGAGTGCTGGGATTGTAGGCACATGCCACTATGCCTAGATGTGTCAGAAATTTTAACTTTTTTCTTTTTTGCTTTCTCACTTAGGATACTAGCATGGGACATTTCAATTGTTGTTTCTTTACATTTTCTTTCTTTATGATAATATAGACAAAACTTCTTTCATATGCAAGCATTCTTTTATATATATTGATGGTTTTCCATGGACAGAACTGTAAGAAAATGACCTAGGTGAAAAAATATGCATACTTAAGACTACTAACACAAGTTTCCTTCTTAATAAACAACATGTTTTAAGTTTGCTTATGAATAGTAGCATAGTAAGTAAACTTCGCACTAGACTTGTGGTACCCGTATACACATTCTGATCTTTGTAGATGACTGTCAAGTTATACATAAAAAAGAAGTACTTTCCCTTTAATTTCCCTCTCCTCAGCACTGCCTTTGACAGTCTGTGGCAACGAAAGAATGACAGTGCTTTTTCTTCTTTAAAGACATCATCGTACAGTCAGAAGTCTGCATTTCTGACTTGCGCATTATTTTTGGTTACTAGTTATGTGGGTTTTTTATTTGTTTGTTTGTTTTTACAAATCACTGAAGCTCTGAGTTTATTTTCTATCCAGAGATAGTGATTATAGTAATTATTCCTCTGTATTATTGTAATCCATAGATTGCAATCATAAAGCACCTATTGCACTGTAGTCGTATGCTAGACACTGGATGAATGTTGGTTTCCATCCTTTCAACTCCGATGCATAATTTCTCAGACAGCATAGAACCTTTCAGGGAAGGAACAGGAGGAGACTGCTATTGCAAATAACACTGGTGAAAACACTGTCTCATTAAATTTCATAGCAATAATAGTGCTATTATCCCTATTTATAGACGAGTAAACTGAGTCTTCAAGAAGGTCAATCACTTGTTCACAATCATATAGCTAAATATTGGGGCTGGAATTTGAGCACAATTTTTTCTGTTCTTACAGCCTGAGCATTCCTATTATGCTGCAGGCTAGGAAGTGCCTAGGATGCTAACCTAATGGTTAAAGACTGGCCTACGGAAGCATCAGGCTAGTGACCACCCCTGGTAGTGCTGGTAATCAGTGGCTGCAGCTACTTCTGCTTATGGCTGCTAGAAATTTTCCTATTTTCAGAAGGTTCACTTCATTGAAATGTTATAGATACTGCTAAGATGGGAGACTGAAGGTGTCCCTGGCTTAGTGCTTCTTTGTTGCAGAGAACAGAAAGGAAGATTAAATATCATCCCTCGTCTTCCCAAACTCATCTATATTTCTGCTGTGACTGACGTCCAGCTCGTCCAGGCTGACCCAGCCACAGCTGGGGCCATGTTGTGGGCCAGTAGTTATCGGGAAATCCACCTGCATTGCTCTCTCTCTGTAACTTGTTGGTAGGGCAACTGGAAAAGAACAAAGACCCTTGGTGTTATATGAGGATAAACATTATCAGACTTTAAGACTGAGCAATTTTAGACACACAGTGCTGGGTTCATCTTCAGCCTAGCAAAGAGCACTGGGTACCAGGTTCACTTCCCCCTATGGATCTTCAGTTCTCTCCAGCAGTTCAGTAAAGGTACACATTGGCCCAAGGCCTCCTGATGCTCTTCTTCATAACACAATTCTAGGTTTTAGAAGTGGAATGGTGAGGGCAACAGGATCCTCCTTCTCAGCCATCCACCCTTAGACAAATCAGCTCACATTGCAGCTCTAGAGCAGAAATAATAAGATGATACCTGTTCACATGATAAGTATTTTGGGGGACATTTCCAATTTTGAAATTTGCTGAAAAAGACTGGTGAAACATTTTCTAATAATGCACAAATTTTTTGTATTCACATAGCAAAGAGAAAGATAGTTTATGCACAAATCTTAGGTTTTAAGAAATGAAATAGAATTTTTTTAAAATTTCCAGTTTGTTCTGCTCTTTTTGTTTATCCTTCAATCTACACATGAGCTTCTCACAGGTGCAGAGTGCTCATGGTGCATAACCACCCATCCATGTCCATTCAGCAAAGGCTTCCTGAGCCCCTACTCCAAGGCTGGGACTAACAGGCAGGGAATCCAGAGTGCACAGCACTCGTGGGACCTGGCTTCCCACAGCTTCCACTCACTGTGTGGTCTTCAAACCTCAGCATGCATCAGTGAGAGGCATTTGGAAGGCCAAGGGGAAGGTCTGAGAACTTGTATTCTCATCAAGATCCCACCTGAGGCTGATGTTGCATGTCCAGGACCCATGCTTGAAGAACTGTTGCTTTTTGGAACTGATGGCTCAAAACATAAAAGCAAACAAATAAGCAAAACTTTGTCCTAATTGCTAAAGGATAACCAAGGACCTGAGAGAGAAAACAGAGGGGAGGCATCCTCTCTGGGTGGGAGTCTGGTCCATGACAGGGGAGGGGAAGTGAGAGCAGTGTTTCTCCACTCTGACTGCACACTGCAGTGACTGGAACGGTGGAGAAACTATGCCCAGGCCCAGGTCCCCCTGAAACTAGTTGTATTGGTTGATCCTGTGTCTCTCCCCCCAGCCCACCCCCCACCCCACCCCCCCGCCAAAGTCTCATGTAATTTGGATGGGGCTGAGTCTGGCATTCGTGATTGGTTTGTTGTCTAGTGCTGGGATTGGTGATGTGAGTGCTGCACCCACCCAGGTGTGTAGCCGACATTCAATGTAAGGGTGGGAGGAATTTGTCTCCCTCTATCTCTTTCTCTCTCTCTCTCTCTCTCTCTCTCTCTCTCTCTCTCTCTCTCTCACCTGCATGCTTTGCTGTTTGGCAGCCACCACGAATGGCTGCCCTGCCACGCCATGCTGCCTTGGAGCCAACTAAGTATGGACTGAAACCCCCGAAAATTGTAAGAAATAAACATTTCCTTCCCTAATTTTGGCCATCAGGTATTTTGTCTCAGCAATGAGTGAAAAGTAACTAAGACACCAGTGAAACAGAAACCTAAATTAGGGTGCGGATGGAGGAGGGTGGCACCAAAAAGCAAGAGTGAGTTGGGCATGGGGACAGTGGGCAAAGAGCACTTTAGGAGGAGGAAGTGACAGATGAAGAAGATAGGAGTCATGTGTGTGTCTAGATCTGAAAGACCAGAGTGGCAGGAGGATAAGCAGCGTGATAAGGAGAGTGATTTAAGAAGTAGGCAGTGGTCATATTGAAGGGTGTCCTAGTCCATTTTGGCTGCTCAAATAAATATCTCATACTGGGAACCTTATAAACCAAAGAAATCTTTATTTTAATTAACAGTTTTGAATCTACAAAGTCCACGGTCAGGGTGCCACCACATAGTGAGTGCCCTCTTCCAGGCAGCAGACTGCTGACTTTTTGCTATGTCTTCAAATGGTAGATGAGGCAAGCCAGCTCCCTTGGCCTTTTTTATAAAGGCTGTGGACCCATTCCAGAGAGTGGAGCTGTGCTCATGAAATAAGCACTTCCTCAATGCCCCACCTCATGATACTATTGTCTTGGTGTTAAGATTTCAGCATATGAATTTTGGAGGACACAAGCTTTAGGACCTTACATATGATTTTATGCCCATACACCATGGCAACCACTGGGGACTTCAGAGCAAAGAATGGGTGCTGCTCTCTGATGACATTTGGAGGTCCATTTCCTTCTCCAGTGACATGCATCTTGTCTAGATAGACTTTATCTTGACTTCAGGTTTAAATAACGGGTTTTTTTTTTGTTTGTTTCATGGTCCTCACAAATTGGAAGATTTCCAAGTTTGAGAATAAGTATATCATTTTTGACAGGATCAGGTCCTAGGACATGCAAATGACTAACCAGGGACTACAGCGGATGCCCAGTTGAGAGTTGGTATCTCAGAGAGATCAGTTTCCCTGTAAAGGTAGGACTTCCAAACCACATCTTTCACAAGGAGAGGTGGCCTTTTTCCCTAAGCAAGCTGGGGAGGTTGAAGGATGTGCCAATAGCCCCACATAGAATTGCATTCGTTTCCATACTCTCTCTCCCTCTACTCCCCAGCTTATGTGTACAGATCCTTCCTCCTACGGAAGGGGTCAACTATCTTTGGCAGCCACATCCAGCCCTTTATGTCAAAAAGCAAAAACTCCCGTGCAATAACAAGCAAATTTGAAGCCAGGGTTGAGAGGTTTAAATTCTAGATAATTTTTCTTTTTTCATTCCTACCATACAAACAGTCCACCTGGGAGGGAAGGCCAGGCTCTTCTCCTAGCATAGGTTAAACCCAGTCGCTTTGGGCACCTTTGTTACTGAACTGAGTATGCGGGCTCCGGTTCTGGATTTGGTAACTGCAGTATCATTTCTGTAATCGCTGGGCAGGCGTTCTACTGATCTTTCTTTACTAACATGGTCTTCTCTTTTTGAAAACATTATATAATACCACAAAACAACATTGTATATAATGTTGCATATAAACAAATGTTCACATACCCACTACATCGTCTCAATGAACATTAACACATTGACAATTGTTTAAAAAACAACAAAGGAATAGCTAAGGCCTTCTTTTTGCCCCTTTTTAGTTCTGTGCCTTCCTTCCTTCCTTCAGCAGAGCGACACCTGTTTTGAAAGTAACACGGAACCTTCCTAGCCATGTTTCTATACTTCTATTTCATCTGTGCTAACCCCCTAACAGACAGTAGTGTTTTGCTTGTGGGTTTGTTGGTATTGTTGCTTTTATTATTTCTACAGTTTACTTTCTTTCATTCTACAATGTTATATTTTTAAGACATATCCATCCAGACACCGTGTGTCTCTGTTTCAATCTACTATATAATCGCTGTGTAATTCTATTACAGTTTCTTCATCTCTTCTCCAAAGTTTAATTTGTTGCCACTGTTTCCAATTTTATTTTAGTTTTTTTTTTTTTTTTTTTTTTTTTTTTTTTTTTTTTTTTTTTTTTTTTTTTTTTTTTTTTTTTTTTTTTTTTTTTTTTTTTTTTTTTTTTTTTTTTTTTTTTTTTTGCAGCACCGGAAATTGAACTCACAACCTCGTGCCTGCCACAGCAGGCGCTTAAGGCACTGAGCCAAACTCCCGGCCTTGATTTTTTTGAGGCAGGGTCGCACTATGTAGCTCAGGCCAGCCTTGCTCTCGCGTTGTAGCCCAAGCCGGCCTCGAACTCACAACGCTCCACCTACCTCAGCCTCCCGAGTGCTGGGATTAAAGGCGTGCGCCACCACGCCCGGCTTGTTTCCAATTTTAAAGAATGCTAAGATAAACATTTTTTTCCATAGAGGGTATGTGAAATTTCAAGTTTACTGAACTAAGAAACTGTTCTAAAGTCATTCTAACATATTAAGAATTGCCATTTCTTTCTCTTTATTAGTACATGTATATGATACTCGATGTTTATATTTTTTGCAGGGAATTGGTATAAGTACACAACAATCTTAATTCCTTTTTTCCATCTTCTTCCTCCTCCCTCCTTCCTCCTCACCTCTTGATCTTTGTCCTTTCCTGCATACATATTTGCAATACATGTTTACATCATTCCTAAAACTTTTATTTTCAGATATCTTGATAAAGCTATGATGACTTGTTACATGAAAAACTGTACATCACTGGTGTTCTCGTTTTAATTTCCCGAGTGTATCTGAAATGGAACATGTTGCCCTAAGTTTACTGATCATTCAGGTAGCCTCTTCAGTACATTGCCTTCCAGTGCATTTGTTCATTTTTATGAATTATCTTTTCCCTGTATTAATTATGTGCATTGAAAATTTTATTCTTTTAATCTTTTCTTTATCTGGTCTTGCTGTCTCTTTTTATCCAAAATTTTAAATCGTAATAATGCCAAATTTTAAAATAAGTCTTTTATCATTTTTCTTTTTTACGTCATTTTAAAATCATTCTGTACCTTCAAATATTAAAGCTACTTCCTAACTTTTCCTCAAACTGTTTCAAAGATTTGATTTTCATGTTTAGGTCTTTAATCATGAGGGTTGTATGTGTATTTGTGATGTGAGAGAGGCATCAAGTACTTTTTATTGTGAGTACCAATTGTCACTATGTATTGTACCCTCTCCTATTCCCCCAACATTTTGTAATTCCTCCTCTGTTGTCTGGTGTCCATTTCCAACATTTGTGTGGCTCTGCTTACAAGCTTCTCTGTTACATGTTACTCAGTATAGTTCATAAAATTCCATGTCTATGTCCTTGTTTTTTATAACCTATTTTTCTCCTCTGGATTCCTTATCCTCTTGCACAACTGCATGTAACCTTTGCCTACTGTCTAACAATTTCTAAAATGATTCAGTATTTCTAGTATTATCCTCCCCAACACAGTAAGAATCTTAACAGAGTATAATTACCCTTGAACACAATCCTCCAATCCTATTTCCAGTCCTTTAATATCTGCTTGGAGAAAATGAGCATGACTTTCATGCACATTTAATTGGCCAAAGTAAGGCACGAGGTCAGACCTCAGTTAAACAGACCAGAGATAAAGCAGTGTGTAATCCCTAGGCATTCAGCATCCTGGCAAAAAAAAAAAAAAAAGGTTCCAACTTGGAAAAAGAGTAATATTATGTGCTACACTGTATAGTGATCTTTGGGTGACTGGCAACCTCATTATTTTGACTTCACTGCTAAATAACAGCTTATCTGATATAACTTCTCTAAATTACTAGTTACTGTTCCTCAGCACTTTACAGACTTCAATGACTTCTGACTTCTACTGTTACTGAAGTGTGCTTTCAAGACTAATTGTCATTCCCTGTAAATGAAGCTCTGTCGTGCTCTTTAAAGCATTTATCTTTAAATTCTGCAGCTTTCTTATGCTTCATAGAGATATGATTTTATTTTTATTTATCCTGCGTGATAATCACAGTACCAGTTTAAAGCAAGGGTCAAACAAATATGTGGTCTGAAGAGCCAGACAGTATTAGGCTTTTCAAGCTGTTTGTTCCAAATATCCTTTGGATGTTATTCTATTTCTTGGCAGATCTCAAACACTTAAAATGATTTTCAGATTGTTTTATCATTTTAGTTTAATCTGATGTAAACCTTTATTGAATTGATGACTTTTTTTTTTTTTTTTTTTTTTTTTGGTACTGGGGATCGAACTCACAACCTCATGCCTGCCAAGCAGGCACTTACGCCACTGAGCTAAATCCCCGGCTGGGTTCTATTTTTTATCAATAGTTGTATTCCTGTCTCTTGAAATCTTGTATTGTAGACTTCTTAGAAGGTTGGTCAGCATTTTTCTTCTACCTGACTTCATTTTACCCTCTCAGGTACTGTGCTTCTGTCTGCTCATTCTTCCTTAGGCCTCCAGCCCAGAGCTGATCTGTGGTGAAAGGTTCCACGCTTCCAATATTCCCGGACATTAACTATAGCATCTTGAACTTGCTCTTGAATCTGGGGCTGTATCTAGTCCAGGATTTTCCAACCTTAGCATTTTTGCACATTATAGGATATTTAGCAGGATTTCCACCAACTAGATGTCAACAGCACCTTTTCTTTTCTCCTCGCCATTGCTACAACACAAAGCATTTTCAGATTTTCCAAAGCAGCCTGAGTTGGGAAGGAGAATAAAATCCCTCTTCGTTGAGAGCCACTGAATTACCCCAAGCTTGGTGGCAGAGCATTTAGTCCCCTTTCTTGATGCTGAGAGAGGTAGAGGCTCCCTCTCTGCCCTCCATCTCAAGGAGTGAGCAGGCTCAGGCTGGCAGGTTACCCCCGGGAGATGAGTAGATGAAGCCCTTCCTACTCTGACTCCCCAGCCTTCCAGGCTCATTCCCTGTGTGTGTTTCTGTTCTCTTTCTGATATAGAAAGCTTTATTCTATTTCGAAGGGCAATGATCTTTCAAATTTTCTCATATTACATTTCCTATTACTGAACATGCATTGGGTCAGTGAAGAAGCCTCAAAAGTTTAATTTACGGGCCCAAAATTGTTGCCTCTTCTCTATCTCTTTTCCATCCCTTCAGCTTCAGATGTTTCCTTTCTCTTCTCTCCATGGATCTTTGATCAGTGGTGTTGAGTAAATCAACAACTGAGGGGAAACGTGTCAGCCTGGGGGTGATGTGATGCTGGGAGAATTAATTAGGATCCTTTTGGATCTCCATCACCACAGTTTATCCCACCCCGGCCTCCTGAGACAGGGTTCTTAAATTGTGCTTCCTGAACAGTGGCCTCCACATCACCAGGGAACTTAACAGAACTTTTGGGTTCCACCCAGTGCCTACCTGAATAGGAAGCTCTGGGGGTGCAGCCCGGCCACCTATGCAGTGGCAAGACCCCCAGGTGATTTTGTGGTTTGAGATCTCCTGTGCCAAGACCAACCCAAAATCTCTTTGGATCAGTGGTTCTCAACCCAGCTGTACACTTGAACTCCCTGCTGACGTTTAAAATACACAGCAGTTTGAACTTAACCCACAACAGGTTCTCATTCAATTTCCTTAGTGACTCAGAGCCTCCTTTTTTTTTTCATTCCCCAAATTACTGTACTTCAACATCCAACTTTAGTTATTCATTTACTACACAGCCCATTTTGATCATCACCTATGCATGTTTCTAGAACTCTAAGTGAATCTTGGTAAAGTTTTAGTAAAGGAAATTGTGTTCTGGGACTGAACTTCCTGGATCTGAACCTCATTTCTGTCCAGAATCAGTTATGTGATTTTGAACAATTCACTCTCTCCGTAATTCAGTTTTCCCATGTAGGAGGGCGATAATCACTCCCCTTACCCAGCAGGGTTATTATAAGGGTGACACGGGTTAATATGTGAATGTCTCCAGGATAGCGCTTGTCACACTGCAAAAGCTGTGCACAACTACCCGTGCTTGTAGCAGCACAATTCGTGATAGCTGAATCTTGGAAACAACCAAAATGCCATTCAACTGCAGAATGGATAAAAAAGATGTGGGTTTTTTTATACAATTGAATATTGCTCAACTATAAAAAAGGATGATCTTGAGTTTTTTATAGGTAAATGGAGTCAACTTGAGACTGTACTTATAAGTGAAATAAATCAGACTCACATTTGTAAATATCATATTGTCTCCCTAGTGTAAAAAATAAATAATAATAATAATAATAATAAAAAACCAAAAGAGTAATAAGATCCAAAATGTACAATAGGTATTATAATAATGAAAGCAAAATTAAACAACAACTGGGATAGGGGAAAGGAGAAATGGAAGAAAGGAAAAGATTATATGTATATAGGTATATACATATAACTTTATGTATGTGTAAGTGTGCAAGATAGATATCTATACTACTAATTCTGTTAGTTCATCAAAAAGAGTAGTTTGTGTTGTCATTATTTGATTGTCTGATCATATTTTATGCCTAGATCTTGTAACTTGAACAACTACTTCTAAGATAACAATATTGCAATATGTTAACTAGTGTTGATTTTTTGTTTTTTTTTTTGAAATTCTGTATTATTTCTACCCTTTTTATGTTTTGCTTTTTAAAATAAAAAAACTGTGCACAACTATTTTAAAATAATTATTTGTAAGTAAAACATTCAAAGAACATAAGAAACAAACATAAGTTAAAACAAGTATTTTGACCAGATAAAGAAAAGTAAGAAATAGCCAGGTGTGGTGGCGCACACCTTTAATCCTAGCACTCCCGAGGCTAAGGCAGGAGGATCATGGTGAGTTCAAGGCCAGCCTGAACTGCACAGTGGGAACCTGTCTCAAAAAATAGGGCTGGGGATTTAGTTCAGTGGTGTAAGCACCCGCCTGGCAGGCACGAGGTTGTGAGTTGATCCCTGGTACAAAAAAGAAAAAAGGAAAGAAAAGTAAGAAAGTTTTCAGTTTCATTTCAGTCAGTCATAAAACAAGGATAGTTGTGACAAAGGGTGTTTGTGTGCGATGCAGAATACGCTTATTGTCAGTCAATGAACAACACTAAGATCCACCCATCTAAAAGGCATATGATAGAATACACTGTGTCTGGTATTTGCAATAACAAGGTTTTATCTCCTAGCAATTTGGCTATTAGTTCCAGTAGTTATGAAATCAAGAAGTATAAACAGAGCCAGAAGGAGGGCACCAAGAAAAAAGTTGTAATGTTCAACAAACCATTCTTGTGATTTTTCTAAAACTTCAAAGATACAGAATATACAAAAAAAAAAAATGTGTTTTGAGAAGGAAATTTTTTTTTTTGGTACCAGGAATCAAACTCAGGACCTTGCATTTGCCAGGCAGGCACTGTGCTTGAGAAGAAAAATTTTAAGAATGTTTAAAGAATGTTTTGTTTTTTTCTAATAGAGAGATTGTTTGCTTTATAAGGTCTATTTTTCCTTGAAATACTATATGCTCTTGATAAAATTAACATTTTTCATAAAAAGTTTCAAGGTTTCACCATACGCCTTTTAAACTCAGCTAGTGTAATTGTAAAACTAAGAGTTCAGAACCACTTTCTATTCTCAGATTTGAGCCTCAAAAACTGATAAGCCAACAATAAATTCAACACTTACGTAAGTCCTGGCAGAAACTAAAAGAAGTAGAGATGAAATAAACATCTGCTGAGTTTCATTTATGACAGATCATTTAGATGGAAGAATTCCAGTGAACTCTAGTAAAAAACAAACACCTTGATAGACATTTGGGGGGTTAATTCATATGAATATATGGACATAGTGCAAAGGAATTACTAGGAATTGTAGTCACTGCAACTTAGAAAAAAAATCGAGCTTATCACAAGAGAACAGTCACCCAAGAGAAACTAATTTTGTCACATGTGGCCACAACTGCATGAGACAGCACTTCAGAGCTGGGTGAAGTTACAGTAGTGGAACATATCTACCTGATGCAACAGAGCTGAGAAATATCCACTGTTCAAATTAGTCATCTAGGAGGTGGAGGAGGGTGACGTGGGGAGTTTCCAAACTGTTAATTATCAAGCAAATGGAGAAAAGACTGTAAAAGATAGAATTGTTTTAACTTCTGATTTCTAAGCGCGGGGTGGGGGGTGGGGGCACCGAAGCTATTGAGCATGCGTAGTGCAGCAGTTTTCAATTCCATAAGTAAAAGTTAACCAACCCGAGCATCTGACGGAGAGGGAGGGAATTCCCAAAGTGCAGTCTGGTTAACCACGTTTGATGACTGATTAGGCATGTAAAACCATATATCGTATTCCATGTGTCTCGACTCTTCATCTCCATTTTCCTTGCTATTCACCCCCTCCCCAAAGTACTATTTAATCTGTACACCACACACACCCACAAAATGGGCAGTCAAGCACATCCCTAGGAAATGACGCTAGACCTGCTCTTTGATCAGTGAGAAAAGTGGCTTCTCTTTTCCACCAGACTGGTAGCCAGTCCAGAGGTGGAGGAATAATGTCTTTATGGCCAAGAAACTTGCAAGTACTAGAAACTTCTTCGCTTTTGTGATATCTTACCTGTGTTATTGTTTCAATCGTTAAGGTCTACGTTTCACTACCTGGTTATAAACTCTGCATACCTGTAATTCAGGATTGTGTTTGACAGTGTATTATGTTAGTTATTCCAAAAATTGTATACCTTTAAGTACACCAGAGCCACAGTGGAGATGAGAAAAGGGAGATGCTGGTTAAAATTCAGGGATCCTGATAGCTTTGAGTGGAGATGCTTTGACTCTGCGATGAATTTCAGCTTTCTGCAGCTCTCTGAGTAGCTCTGCTCCTCACTGCTGCTCCCTTCGTGCCACCCCGGCCTCTGAGGCTAAGTCAGGCCCCAGGAGCGGACAGGTTCCTCTATCTTACACAAGCCTGTTTGCTATGCTACTTGCTTAGTTTCTGACAAGATTGGAGATGGTAACTGTGAAACAGAGGTTTCCCTTTCTGATTTCAGTAGCTCCAAACGTATAAAAAGAGTCTGTGAAAGGCTGGGTAAACTTTGTCTTCTGGATAGGCAGATGTTGGACAAGTTTGGATAATAAGTGGTGCCTAGTATAGAAAATGAGATCAAATTGAAAGACACACCAGCTTGCTGGTATTTCTGAATGTGTAAGTGCATAGGGAATTTGGGAGGTGGTTAAAATTTGGTATAAATAGAATTTGTTTCTGTTTTTGATTTTTGAGACAGGGTCTCGTAATGCAGTTCAGGCTGGCCTCAAACTCAGTGATGCTCCTGCCTCAGCCTCCTGAGTGCAAGGATCACAGGCATGTGCCACCATGCCCAGCCCTCAAATAGAGTATTTATGTCTGCAATTTAGTTTCAAATGCATCCTTCCTTGTAAAAGAAGTAAAAAGATAGACATATGGGATAAAGCAACAGCAATTATAACAAAATTATAAAATATAGGTGAGAGATATATTGATGTTTACTTTCAACCTCAATTTCAACTTTTGTATATGCGTGAAATTTTTATAATAAAATGTGGGAAAGGAAAGTTTAAATGTCTACTAGACTGGAAAAATGCAGTTATGGATTATTGTACAGTATTTCATTGTCCATATTTTTAACTCCTGCATTTAAATAGCCACCATTATCCAATGAGTCATCAATGATAAATATTTCCCCTTTGAATGTCATTTTATCATTTGCTCTTATAAAATTGAGATGCCTGATGATAAATTTTTCAAAAAAAAAACGTAAGCTCCCTTTGACAGACCACATCTGACCTCCTTCTTTTAATCATAAGCAGCCCCATTCTTTCTTTCCTTCTTTCTTTCTTTCCTTCCTTCTTTGTTTCTTTCTTATTTTCTTTCTTTCTTTCTTTCTTTCCTTCCTTCCTTCCTTCGTTTCTTTCTTATTTTCTTTCTTTCTTTCCGTCCTTCTTTGTTTCTTTCTTATTTTCTTTCTTTCTTTCTTTCTTTCTTTCTTTCTTTCTTTCTTTCTTCCTTCCTTCCTTCCTTCCTTTCTTTCAAGGTCTTGTTATGTAGTCTAGGCTGCTCTTGAATTCACCATGTAGCCCAGTCTGGCCTCGAACTGGAAGCAATCCTTCTGCCTCAGCCTCCTGAGTGCTGGGATTACAGGCATGAGCCACCAGGCCCAGCCATCATTTTTCTTCTCTCAATAAAACTTTCACTGTTTCTTCTTACCTAATTTAATCCCCTTCTTTCTGTCTCCAGTATTTGTGTTGTCAGTATCTTCAAATTTTCATTAAACATTTTTAATATTGTTACATTTTTCTCAGTTATTTTGCATCCCACTATGCTATCTTGCCCACCCTAAAACGCCATCTTATATGCTTGCTGGTGGACTCAATTTTACAAAAGCTTAATCTGATTAAGACAAAACGATGTTTCTAAGTTAATAAATAATCTCACCGTTTTAATCAAAGTCCTCTCCCTCTGGATAGAATTGAGGATATCTATACCAATTCACTTTTCTGAAATGATGGGAAGTGCTGAGATATAATTACAATATCCAGGTTTATTATTTCAGAAAATATAAACCACAGTCATGGGGTTTTCTTGGATTCTGTTGTTGTCGTTTCCCCCATGCTTATGACGAGTGACAGGCGTAGTGTCTGAGGGGCAGGCAGGTTCCTGGCTCCACAAATGGGTACCGACAATGGCTATGGACATGCTTATTTCATGGAAATAAAACAAGGTTTTGAACTGTTTAAAAAGTAGAAAACAAGCCAGGCGTGGTGGCGCACGCCTTTAAACCCAGCACTCGGGAGGCTGAGGTAGGCGGAGTGTTGTGAGTTCGAGGCCGGCTTGGGCTACAACGCGAGCACAAGGCCGGCCTGAGCTACATAGTGCGACCCTGCCTCAAGAAACTAGGGCCGGGAGTTCGGCTCAATGGCTTAAGTGCTTGCCCTGGCAGATGTGAGGTTGTGAGTTTGATCCCTGGTGGCGCAAAAAAAAAAAAAAAAAAAAAAAGGTAGAAAACAATGTTCTTATATATATCTGAGAAGCATCTTTAATACATCTACTTCAAGGAGTTTCAATCCTTTCTTTCTTGCGTTATAAATCTTGTACATCATTTCCTGATTTTTTAGAGATCTCTTATTTGTTCCCTTTACAGCTTTTTTTCAGGAACTAAGAATAGATTCCTAGATCTAGGCAGTAAAAAATGTGTAATTCCTTAATAATAAAAAAATGACCATTTCTATTTTCCTCCTGTAAGTATACCATCATCCTGCACTATATCAAGATACAAATCACTTTTCAACTTTTTGTATTTTAGAAAAAAAAGAATATGAAATATAATAACAATAAAATAGCTAACATTTTACTAAGTCTGCTATGCCAGATACTGTTGTATTTTGCAAATATCACCTTACAATATCTCTAGGAAATGTACTGCTTTTACCACATTTTATGAATCTGGAAACCAAAAGGAGGGGCAGGATAAGTAATTAGCAACCAGAAAGATCAAGGCTAGACCGGGTAGCTCCAGATCTCATGCCTAAACTATTTCTCCCTGCTAATTCTCTAGGCCAGGGTAAAAGAAATGCCACTAACCCACTGCAGAGACAGGACACAGAGGAGCTTTCTGTTTGCTACGTGGTGTGGATTTTTCTGTATCTCTCCACGTAGATGTTACTAGGTTAGTTAGCACCAGATTATCAGTTAACTATAACTATACTAAATTGGTATTATAAGCCCTCCTAGTAAGACGTATGCTTTGACCATTTTTTAAATGGGAGGAATTTGTGCAAATTTGTTTTCTGTGTCTCTTCTTGTTTTTATGCATCATGGACTTTTTCTTTCTGCATCTATTATCCAAAATATATCAAGGAAAATTTTAGAAAAAACAGTCCACCACCATAGCTACTTTCCTCTTATGATACGACCATTCCATCTTTATGCACAAGTGTATTTATTTCATTAAATAATCATAATTCTTTCAGTGATCCTAACATGGCGCATGAAGTTAAGATACAATAATTTACTTGCTTTCATTGATGCCAGAATTTTTTCCACTTAGAAAATTTGAAATAAACATTTTCATATATATATATATATATATATATATATATATATATATGGTAGTTGTGTTCTTTTTTTTTATTTGAGCAAAGAAAAACAAAACAGACAAAAATTACAACAACAACAACAAAAAACGACATATATAGTAAAAACAACAAGCAAAAGAGACAAGCAAACAACTAGAGTAAATACACAACATTGCAGGTTCACAAAACCGGAAGATAGAAGCTTGACAATGGTTGCAATTTGCACATCGTTATCTTTAAAATGGTTTCTTACATTAACAAATATAGACATGCAAGATTGATTTAATCATATGAGTATTAATTGTTCCTTCTCAATAACGAATACATTGAGCAGTGTTCTTTTTAGTTATCTTACATATACATATATAGAGGTTTATATCTTTTCCTCTTCCCTTTTCTCTTTCCGCCCATTCCCTTCCCAATTATCTTTGCTCTTTGAGCTGTTCTTTACCCTTCCATAGTATTTATTGTAGATTTTGAATCATGTATACTTTTCCATTTCTTACACTAGGGAGACAATACGGTATTTACACATGTGGGTTTGATTTATCTCGCTTATGAGTATGGTCTCAAGTCGTGACCATTTACTTATAAAAGTCTCAATACA
>RJWM01037828.1:0-17169 GCA_004363535.1 Dasyprocta punctata | reverse complement strand
CTGTGACATAACTGCTAATACAATGCTTTGATGTCATTTTAAACAACTCCCTTAAGAAAGTTGCCAAATAAGGTAGCAACTTTTATTGTCAAAAGAGTAAACACACACACACACACACACACACACACACACACACACACTTTTTGATTTTTGCCTTTTTCTTCACATCTGCTCTTTCACTAAATTGAGTATCTACTTGGAGTTTGTTGTCTAAAACTACCGTGTACTCCTTCTTGATGCTGTGGCAATGTCTTCCTTTGGTTTCTTACTCCACTTCTGTTTTGGCTTTGTTATCCATTAAATACAAAGCTTAATTGTGTTTGGAACTTTAGTTCAAAGTTTTTTCTTCTTAGAAAACAATCGTGCATTCATTTCTATGATGTAAATGCTAGGCATTTTATTTTCTAAAGAACTCAAAAGCAGAGATTTATAGGATTGGGTCATTTCAATGCAAAGTGTTTCTGGAGAATCTTATATAAACTGTTCCAAGTACTGCTAGCTGAAAACCAATTATAGCTTTTATAAAATATTTTGTTACATTGTAAACAGGGTGTTCTGCTTAATTTAATTTTCTGGTTGGGTTTAGCATATTTTATCTGTTTTTTGACAAAGAAACTTGAATAGTTTGTTTAATCTTTTTAAAACTTTTGATTCTAAGGCAAAAAAAAGAAAGAAGGCATCCTTCCAATCCAAATATATGCCTCCAGGGGCAAGGGACATATAAATATGCATGCATGTGTAGAGTATTCTTCTTAACTTTGATCAACCTTTTGCGTTGTTGGAAATACATATGTGAATGCCATGCAAGCTTAATAATTGCCTCCTTTTAAGATTGCAATTCTAATAGAAAATGAACAAAAATAAGCAACAACTGCACAGTTTTCTATAAACACTTGAAGAAGATAGTACCTCTACTAAATAGATGGGTGACTTCCATCAGCATGACTTGAATGAAAAAGGAGGTAGATAAGTTATGTATCCATACACAAACTCATGATCTAAAAATATATTTTCACTTGCTTGTAACTGGAAGACAACTGAAATAATGTGATAAGATTTTTCTCATTTCATTTGTGTATACTAACACCAGAGAGTTTCAGAATGACAGAGTTGGGACAATTTGAAATTTTGAAATGAGAGGGAAAAATACATTGCCATTAGAAAATTCAGACTTAATTTTATAAGGTACTCATGAAAATGAAGGTTAATGTGAATGTGTTCTATATCTTGTCCTCATTTCTCCAGTGATACAACTGGGGATATATCACATAGGATAATTAAAATTCATAATAGGCTCTAAAATCGGTTGAGCTTCCAAAACTACAGTAAATTTAACATTATATGAGTTAGAAGTAATGCAGATTATTAGAAATGACTTACCTGTAGTCTATTCCCAAGGACTAAACAGATACATTTAAAATCTATATTGTTGGTTACTTTCCCGTGAACATGAGCAAATAATTGTGTCCTTGCAAAATACTCATAAGAAAAGCCTACTGCAAAATACACCTTAAAAAGAGTATGCAAAAGGTTTGTTATCTAATTAAATAAAATGAATATTAAACACAAGCTACTGTACTAAAGCATTCACAACCTTTGTGGGTTAAATTTCAAACACTGTAGAGACATTAGGGTACATTACCATTTGATATGTAATAATATAACACTTCTATGTCAAATGCCTGCTGGTGTTCCACATGGAAACCCAGGGAACCATTTTCTTTCTTTCTGTGGGTCAACTATTCACAAATGCATTTGCTGTATCTCTTGTACCTGGTCATATGCATAGAGAATGCAAGTATGGAAATACAAGAAAAGTGTAATACAAATGATGAGGCTAAGTGGCTGTGTTGTACAGGAAGAAGGAGTTAGTGTAAGAAGAAAGAATAATCCTTGGCTGAGCGGCCACTTCCTAGTAAGTAATATCTACTAATACATTGAGAATGCAGATCTTTGAAGAACAAGAACCCATCTCTGACACAACATGTATGTAAGGGATTTTTCCTCTTGGACTAGAACCTATCATGTTACCCTCCCTATGTGTCACTTGGAAATATGGTAACTATTTTAAAGATATGGAAAAGTAAGTTTTATGACCTAAATATTTCAAACGTAAAACCAGGCAAGAGTCTGGAATGTTTAAGCCACGTTCAATATCCAGACTTCTTTTTCATGAAAATAAAAGTCTTAGGGCCGGGAGTTTGGCTCAGTGGCTTAAGCGCCTGCCCTGGCAGGAGCGAGGCTGTGAGTTCAATCCCCGGTGCCGCAAAAAAAAAAAAAAAAAAAAAAAAAAAAAAGAAAAGTCTTAGTCATATATAGTTTTCTATTTGCAACAGAAAACAGCCTGCTGCAACAGTCATGAAGATATTACTTAAAGAAAAGAAGAGTGAACACATACATTTGTAATACTAAAAACTGTTGCAAAAAATGATAGGGAAATGCCAACATCCATTTATACTATAATAGATGTTGGCCCATCAGACATGTGTATATGAAAATCAGTTTTTAAAATGTAAAACTCTATTCTTAGCAATTATTAGTTACCATTAGGTTCATATGTTGTATTTTATCAAGTAAAAGATGAATATATTTCTAGATGTGTATTTCTCCGTGTTACTGTAGGTTAAGTTTCTGGGTAACCCTTTACCTAATTTAGGACCCCCTACTTAGTGTCTGCCTGAGTTTAGGATTTCTCTCCCCTATTCTTCAAATGCTTCAAGTAGTAACCATACCCACTATGGTGTCCATGTGTTTGTGTGACCGGAGAGGTAAACAATGGTATTTTGTA
Organism: Dasyprocta punctata; assembly: GCA_004363535.1. Classification (NCBI taxonomy): domain Eukaryota; kingdom Metazoa; phylum Chordata; class Mammalia; order Rodentia; family Dasyproctidae; genus Dasyprocta; species Dasyprocta punctata. Next base: position 14,381 of record RJWM01037828.1, on the reverse strand, counting down.
GAGCTATGTGAGTAGCCTTTTGACGGTTATCTAAAGGGGTAGTAACTTCATGAGTGTGTAAATATGTGATTTCTATTTTGGTTCCTTAGAATCTCTTTACAAATCCTATGCAAGACCTAGGGTCTCTTACACATAGATGTCGTGTAATACTTGTCTATGTAAAGAAAGCACTATTAAAACTATAAGACTATTAAAATATTTGTTTTGTTTGTAATATAATCTATACAATCACACTTACATCTTGCTTGTATTTTTTTCAGCACATTGGTTCCTTATAAGTAATGCCAAAATAAAGATCAGGCTATATCACATATAATTATCTTAAAGGTTTGAGTATGAAATTCTAGCTAATGATATTTACTGTAGCTCTGGAAGCAAATTAGAAGAATATTAAAGCTTTCATATTTCAGTATTCATACATAGATTTCTAGGTAATTACCAAATAACATTGTTACTAATGAGCTTTTTCCACAAAAGCTAAGATAAACAAGCAATATTTTTCTTGTAAGGAATAATTTGGTAAATTTCAGGGAAAATATATTTTTATCCATAGCTATTTTTTTCTCAGTGACAAAGATTAATATTTAAGAAACCTGAGACAAATGTTTATACTAAAGCCTTGTTTCCTTTGTTCACAAAAAAGTATAAAAGATTTCAAGTTATATTCAAACTACAGATAATTTGGATGGTGTGTGTATTTATGAAAGAAAATAGATTGTTACATTATGTTCAGTAAGGTAAAAATCTTGCTGTGGGTCTAAAAAGTTTTAAGTAAGAATGAAAATCAAATCTGTATTCCTAACCCTGTCCATAAAGTATTTAAAATTGGTTTTGGAGAATAAGTACAACAGTTAAACAACTGTTTATAAATAAAGGTCAAATCATGTAGTTAAGAATATTATAATACAAAAGCATGATAATATTTCTAGCAACAAACAACTATTGAGAAAATGAACCTGGATAATATAGTAGATAATATGATATTTTTAGAAACTTAAGGATTACTGTTTCTCATAAGCATCATTGTAGAAATCAAAGAATCTGAAAAAAGCATATAAGCATCAACAAATGGGATTCAACTGGAGAATGTATCTGAATAATACTTGATTAATATTTGACGATGTAGATTGTAGAATGTGATGCATCTGTGATATTGTAGCCCAGTAGAAGACATAAAAAAAACTGATGTAACAACACTTTTACACTGAAACTTCGGAGTTTATGATACTCAAGGAATATAGATCTGCCACTAGGGATACAGACTGGTGTATCAGATTTGTCTAAATGAGCTTTGAAAATTTTATTAGAAATTACAACTGGACAGAGTTTTAAAGGATAGATAGCCATCATCTGAAGGAGTTGGAAATTAGAAGTTGTTACATACATAGAGTGATTAGAATGCGCACAGCTTTAGACAAACCATGGTTTGTTGTAAACTGTACTTTATTGGAACACAGACAGGCATGTGTCAGTATACCCTATATGCTAAAGTGGTAACATTAAAGTTTTTCCCATCATTACCTTAGGGCATATATGAATGTCCTGTGTTTGTTGAATTATTTTTCCCATTTAAAAGTCCGAGAAAATAATTGTGTGTGAACAATAGCAAGTAAAGTAATACTGTCACTTTTATACTTTAGATCAAATTCCAATTTAGGTTCCTTCTCATGCAGGGAAACTAATGTGAAAAATCTTTTGTCTAATGGGAAATGGCCTGTTGTATAGAAATAAGGGCAGTAAATTATAATTTCTCCTATTACCTTGTGTCATCTGTGCCTGGAAGTGAACTCAGGCAGAACCTGTAGAGAACAATGGAGCTGGGATGACACTGTAACTGGAGCAGGCATGGTTGCACCTAGTATTTCCTATTCCTATGAAAGACCTGGACCTTCATTTTCCCATAAACGGGTCACTAGATGGGGCCTGCCTTTAGGATGACTCATTGCCTTTGGTGAGTTGGCTCAAATAATTATCAGAGGGAGACATGCATTTAAGATGGTAGTCATTAAGACATTCAGCTCCTGAAGAATGAATGTTTTAGTTGCAAAGGTAACTCGGAGTGGTATACTACAATGTTTAATAAAACCTCACACTGTGGTCTAACGCCTCCTAACTTTCCAGTTTGACTTAAATTCAGTCTAGACCTTGCCTGCCTAAGGGAATAGTACAATTCCCAGCAATAGAAATTTCCTTTAAGTGCTTAACAGAGTTCCTGCCAGTTATCTGCCTGAAAGTTCCACATGATTGAAAGGTGGAGATAGAGTCACTGAGGCCTAGCTCAACTATGAAATAATGAAACTTCCTACACTTGGATTATTAAAGGCCAGAAAATTGCCTTTATCATGCCTTCTTAAAATAGAAGTACTCAGTAAAAACCATGATGCCCTAGGAAACTATAGTGAAATATATTTTATTCCCTCAACTGACTTTGATATAAATAACATGTAGCAGTCAATCATATGCAACCTGTTCAAGTAAATTTTATTATCCTATTACTATTCAACATAAGCTTTATTGAATATAAACATTTCTAGTATATCTTGAATAAAAAATATACTTATGCACAAATACAGAATCTTTTCATGTAAGGGTAAGGATTAAGAATTTTAATCTCAAGGTACATACGTGCAAGACCTCACGGATTGTCTTGCTTGGTCTGTTGGTCACCTTACAATATGGAAGATTTTAAAGACTCTTTTTGGTCTTTTGTTGACAAATAGTCTTGTCAAAACAAATCAAGAGCAAACAGCAGAATGAAACTCAAGATTAAGAGGATACAGAGACAACTTAAAGCCCTCAGTGGAGCAAATACCATGAGGTGACAGTTCATGTATTTGCATTGCTTATTGGAAAATGATTGAAAACTCATTTGGCTAGAGTTACTGATGTTTACTCTTTTACCTACATGCAAAGAACAAAACCCAAGTGCATTGGTTGAGATATGATTCACTTACTGGCTGCTTCTGATACTCCCATCCACCTAACAGTTGGTTTTAGAGTTACGTAAACTTGACAACACTTACATATTGTTGTTAACAGAAAAGAAGCAACCACTATGATGCAAACTGCTCTTAGCATGTTCAGAACTAGAGTCAGATTCTTAAATCATAAATCATTATGTTCTAATATTTAACTCTGTATGATTATATAAAGAGAGAAACAATAGCAACAAAGATAAAGAAAGGCAACTATTCAATTCTGTGAAATCCCGCCTTACAGAAGCAAGAACATATCCTTCATAGGGTGAAAAGTTAATTGAATGTTTGGTGGTGAGTTAGTAGCACATCATTAATACAAGAGACCTATAATACCAGAACTGGAATACCAAGAAGATCAACAGGAAAAAAATAAGTACTTAATTGTCTGTGCGATCACTTTTTGAAGGTTTGCAGTGTAGATCTTTTAGGGTACTGTAAAGTCTGTTTGGATTTACATGATAATACAGTTACAGATTACAAGTAAAGCATAGCTATTTAGAATAACAGTCTCCAACCTTTTTGACACCAAAGACGGTGTGAATGGTGGTTTTGAAATGATTCAACCATACTGAATTTATCGTGAACTTTATTTCTATCATTATTACATTGTGATATATCATTAAACAATTACACAACTCATCATGATGTAGAATCAGTTGGAGCCCTAAACTAATTTTCCTGCATCTATTTAGACTTGGAGAATGTGAATTACCCATAATAATGAGCTCATAATTCTAGTAGGACAATCAGTAATGTCCTTTTGTTAGCAATTCTAGAATCTTCTATGTCGTGACTGAATTTTCCCTCTTTTAAAAAAGAAGCTCTTCAGTAATCATTGTTTTTCACTCATTTTGGTTAGGGTTAGCTTGTGGGCTTACCAAAACTGAGGCTTAGATAAGTGCAGTACAGAAAAGAATTGTGAATAAAAGTGGCAAATAAAATAATGGACACTGTAAGCATGAACTAAAATAAGTATCAGATTGTAACTTGAAGCCTGACACTGAATGCAGCTTAATCATCAATTGTTACTTGTTGACAGCATTTTGATGAGTCTGTAAGCAATTGTTTCATTATGGTCTCTGCACACAAATCCCTCTGCTAATATTAATATGTATTTGCAGTGGTTCCCCAGTGCTACCATCACCACCTCAGTTCCACCTCAGATCAACAGGTGTTAGATTCTCATAAGGAGCACACAGTATAGATCCCTCACATATGCAGGTCACAGTTGGGTTCATGTTCCCATAAGTATTTAATGCCACTTCTGATAAGATTAGCTCTCAGGTGATAATGCGAGGAACAGTGTATGAATGTAAATACAAATGAAGCTTTGCCACTAGCCTGCTGCTCACAGCCTGCTGCATGGCCCAGCTTCTAACAGGACTGTGACTTAGAACTTGGTCTTTGAACTAGACAACTGTATCTTGCCTCCTGAATTGTCATTTATTGTGTATGTAATGTTTAACAAGAACATCATTTACATTTCTTTGCATATAAAGTTAATTACTATAATTCAACATTAACAGGTTAAGTATGACAATATATTTTTAAAAATATAGATTATGAAAAGTAGGAAATGCTCAATATTTGTGATTGTACCACTGAAATATTGTTTTGTTATCATTTGACTATATGACAGGAAACCACATTTGATATGTGTCAAAAAATTAAGCACTTTTTAAAGTTAATCAGTAATAAGTATTTAGAACTTATTATCTACCATATACTGTAAGAGATGCTTCTGAACAAATATAAATTTAAGAAATATAGTCAAGGCTGAGCGTGATTGTAAACATTTGCAATTCCAGCACTCCAGGACACTGAGACAGGAGTATTACCAATTTCAGCTTGGGCAACTTAGTGACTTTGCAAGACTTTCTCAAAATTATCACAAAAAACATTAAAATGGTTGGGGATGTAACTCAGTAAAAAGGACTTGTGTTCAATTTCCAGTATCACATAGAGAAAGGAAAAAAAAGAAAGAAAGAAAGGAAGGAAGAAAAGAAAGAAAAAAAGAAAGAGTTTACTTTCTGTGAATTTACTGTCAATTGAAGGAGAAAAGACAAGCAATCAAGACTACATACTGATAAAAGGACAAAAACATCAACTGAAGAAAACTGAAAATATTTTAATGTGTTTCTGTGGAATTTCAACATACTCATATCCAATCTTGAAATTTAAAATTTGTGAAAATATTCACAATGTCAGAACAAAGAAGATTGAATAACATGGATCAGTTTTTATGATAATTTTTGGAAATGCCTAAGAATCCAGCATTAATGAGTCATTTGCATATGTGTTTGCTTATTTTAAGCATATATTAAAAATTAGATTCACTAACTGAATACTTTTCATGTCAACAAGAAATAGAATATACAGAAATATGCACAATACCTATCAGCTTTGTTTATTAAATGCAAAACTTCTGTTTCACAATTAAGTAAATACACATGCTAGTAAAACAGCAAACAATCCCAAGATAAACTAGAAAATGCTGTAAACTTTTCCATCTAAGTGATGAGGTTATGAACATTTTTTTTTTGCTTTGGCCTTTTTAGAATGTCAAAGGATCATTTATGATTCTACAACTTAGGGAAAGTGCATATAAAAATAACTCACAGTTTCACAGTAATGGCAAAAAATGCATTTCAAACTGTCCATATTGTTCTCATTTCCAAAAGTATTAATTGATTTTGGATCTATGATTTCTTCAGTTACAACACTTACAGATTTCAAAAAGATTTCTCTACATTCTCCTAGGTTGAGAATATTTCTACCACACAGCTAGGATGGGTCCAGGGTTGTCACCCTTCAAGTTGGTCAGAGCACATTGTTGTAGTGTGTAGCGGGTAGTAGGTAGTGTGTAGTGTGTAGTGTGTTTTGTTCCTGTGATTTCTTTCACCTTGTATGAGGAGAGCTTTGGAAATCAAAGAAAACTACTGAAGCATCAAATATATTCCCTGAGTCACAAAAAAGGAAAAGGACTTAAAGAAAAATCCTACTGGATGCCAGGAAAGAGAAGCCATGTGGCAACGCCAAGTGGTCCAGCTTTAGGGTTTTGCAAGGTGCATGAAGAATTATTTTTGTTTAGTGTAATTTCATGACAATTCCTATCTCCTCTGGTTTACACTGATTATTCCTGGATACATTCCACTTGAATGGTATTTGAATATATAAAACTTTTTAGAACAAGTCCCGTCATATTCCAATTGCAATAACAGAAGTACAAAGCAAGTTAATTTTTGTGTTGCCATTTGTGAAGGTGACTGACCTCTAATTATGTTGTGATTGCTGACCCTGAAGCAGGCAACACATGTAATGATCAACATTTTTCCACCTAGTCATAGATTTAATCATTGTCCATTACAGAAAATAACCTGATTTATTACTTCCCGCTTCTGTTCCCAAAACTTAGAAAATAATTTTCTTCTAAAAACTTTTAAGTAGGTTCCTCAGACATACACACACACACACTCACACACACATACACACACACACACACATACACACACACACCCTGACACAAACCATATATATATTTATATACTTATATATTTATATATAGTATGAATTTGTAAATATCAACAATTACATATCTATCTTGACATTTACCATTTACTAACAGCTCACAAATTTTATTCTTTTATTCTTTGAATGGGAATAAATGATTTCTTATGACATTTGTACCCGATCATTTGATACTATTAATTTCTAGGTACATGATTTTAGTTAAAAGATTGAAATTATTTCTCAAACATTCTAAAAATCACTGATGATGCCTTTAATGAATTCATCAGGTATCAATTAAAACTGAGACAATATTTTAATAATTATTTCTTACTGTAAACCAGAAAGCCTAAAATAAAGGAATAAATTTGATTGTCTCAGAATGATTACTTATCGAAAATAGTCAACAATTAGGCTGGTTTTTTTTTTTAAAGATGCAATAATCTGCTTGCAGGGTAAAATTTGCCTTGATTGAGGAGAACACAATCATTCAACATGTCAATACCTTCAATTTCCTTCATTCATGAATTCAAACCTTTTATTTTTAACCACAACAGAGAGCGAGAGAGAGACAGAGACAGAGATAGAGAGAGACAGAGAAACAGACAGAAACAGAGACAGAGACAGAGAATTGTAGGATTAATACCTCAAATATAAGTTAGTTAAAAACTCCAGGACTGTCTTGACTCAGAACTCAAAGGCAAAGCCATCAGGGTTTTGTTCTCTTAGGAACTCTGCTCATTTCTATATTAGCTTATTCACAGCTTCAACTAGTCATCTTCATGTCTATTACAGTGATAGATATATTATAACTGGTTTATGGCAGCACAATCTTCAATTTTCTCATGTACAGTGATATGACTAGCAAAGATTATACCTGTTGTAAAGTTTGACTCAAAAGTTCCTAGTTACTCAGATGAAACCAAGATGCATATTACCATGACCAAACCAATTAATGCAGTCATGAAATACAGTGATCTGCCAGACTTGTCCAGTGTCATGGAAATGCAGCTCCCCTCAGACCTGGAGCACTAGGGTAGGTGTAAGGGAGGATAAGATACTCAAGTGGAAGCTTACATTCAACTGAAGAAGTAGCAGTGGGTGCTTTAATGCTAACCACAACTATTTACTGAAATTTTATTTTTATTTTATTTTAAACAGAAAAAAACTAAAAACATAACAATAAAACAGTTTCAAAACAGGCTACTAGGAGAGTAACAATAATCAACCCATTTCACATTGTTATATTTACAGCAGTTGTTCAGAATATAAGACATAGGCATGAAACATTGTCCAGAAAATTACTAGCACAAAACTTTCTCCTCAATGAACCAAGAGAAACCAACTGTATAACGAATTTTGCTGTCATTTTCCCTCTTTTTTTCTTTTCCCTTCCTTCCTTTCCCTTTTCTCATATCACAGTTTTTGTTTCCTTTTCAGCAGTTTTTTCCCTACTCACAATAAATATTGTACATTTTAGACCTTTTTTACTCTTTCAGATTCTCACACTAGTGAGATAGTATGGTGTTTATGCATGTGGGTCTGATTTATTTCACTTATGAGTATGATCTGAATTTATTTACCCATAAAAGTCTCAAGTTTATCTTTCTTTGTGGCTGAATAGCATGCCATTATATTAAAAAACCACGTCTTTTTTATATTTCCTTGGTTGATGGACATTTAGGTTGTTTCCAAGATTTGGCTATTATAAACCATGTTGCTATAAACATGGGTGCACATATATCTCTGTGGTATGATGATTTTAATTCTTCTGGGAAGACATCCAGAAGGGGAATAGCTGGATCAAATGGAACCTCTAATCCTAGTTTTTAAGAAATCTCAACACTAATTTCCACAGTGGTTGCACCAGTATATGCTCCTACCAATAGTGGAGAAGGGCTCCATTTTCTGAACAATCTCTACCAACATTTGCTATTGGTTGATTTCTTCGTGATAGCTATTCTTTCTGAGGTGAGATGGACTCTCAGTATTGTTTTAATTTGCAACTGTCAATTGACCAATGATGTTAAATATTTTTTCATATACTTACTTGTCATTTTTATTTATTCATCTAAGAAGTATGCATTCATTTCAGATACCCATTTTAGGAATGGGTCTTTGAATTTTGGGGGCTTGATTTTTTCAGTTCTTTATATGTTCTAGATATAAGTCCTTTGATGGAGGAAAAATTGCTTGTAATTTTTTCCTACTCAGTATGTTATCTTTTCACTTTGTTGGTGAATTATTTTGTTGAGCAAAAGATTTTTAATAAGGTAGGATTTCATTTGTTGATTCTTTGTTGTATTTGCTGTGTGGTCTGGCTTTCATTCATAAAGTGTCTGCCTATGCCTCTGTCGTCAAGATTTCTACATGTTTTCTCTTCCAGTATATTTAGTGTTTCTGTTTCAGTATTCAGATCTCTGACCCATTTTGACTTTAGTTTAGTGCATGGTGGTAGACATGGGTCTAGTTTTAGTCTTCAGCACGTGGAAAGCCAGTTTTCCCAGCACCATTTATTAAAGAGGTTATCTTTTTTCTAATGAACATGTTTGGCTGTTTTGTCAAAGATAAGGTAGCTGAGTGTGTTCGGCACTTCATATGCATTTTCTATTCTGTTCCACTGATTTTCATGTCCGTTTTTTGGTCAATAACCTACTGATTTTATCACTGTATCTTAGTAGTATAATTTCAGGTAAGGGATTATAATGTCCCCTGTCTTACATTCGTTACTCTGAATTACATTTGGTATTTTAGGTCTCTTCTTGTTTCAAATCAATTTCAGGAATGTTTTCTCTAGTTCTGAGAGGTATGTTAATGATGTTTTGATTAGATTGCATTAAATCTGCAATAACAGTTTTGGTAGTAGGGCCATTTGTCCTATGTTGTTTCTTCCTATTCATGAGCAAGGAATATCTTTTCATTTTCAGATATTTGCTTTGATCTCCTTTTTCAGAGTAGTGTAGTTTCCATTGTATAGATCTTTTACTTTTTTGTTTGATTCCTAAATGTTTCATTTTTTTAATGCTATTGTAAAGGGTGTGATTTCCCTATTTTCCCTGTGTGTTTGTTGCTTGTGTACAGGAATACTATTGATTTTTGAGTGTTGACTTTATATCCAGATACACTTCTGAATTTGGTTACTAAATCTATAAGTCTTTTGGTGGTGATTTTGGGATCTTCTATGTAAAATATCATGTCATCCACAAATAATGATAATTTAGCTTCTTCCTTTCTTGTCCTTATTCATTTTAATTCTTTCTCTTGCTTAACTGTTCTAGCTAATGTTTCCAGAACTATATTAAATGGGAGAGGTGGTAGTGGACTTCCTTATTTTTTTCCTGATTTTAGAATACAAGCTTTCAGTTTTTTACTGTTTATGATATTGGCTGTTGGTGTGTCATAGATGACTTTCATCAGATTAAGATAAAGACCCTCTATTCCAATTTTCTGTAGTGTTTTTGTCGTAAATTGTTGCTGAACTTTGTCAAATGCTTTTTCTGCATCTATTGAGATGATCATGTGGTTTTTTTCTTTGATCCTGTTACTATGGTGCATTACATTGATAGCTTTGCATATATTGAACCATCACTTCATGCTCGGGATGAATACAACTTGGTCGTGATGTATAATCATTTTGATGATTTGATACATTCTGTTTTCCAGTATCTTATTGATACTCGTTCATATTTGTTCACTAGGGTGATTGACCTGTAGTTTTCTTTTTTGGTTGGATTCTTCTTTGGTTTTGGAATTAGGGCAATACTTACCTCCAGAACTGATTTGGGAAGTATTGTTTCCTTTTCAATTTCCTTAAAGTGTTTGAGCATTAATGCCATTTGTTTTTCTCCAAGTTTCTTATGCAATTCAACTGCGAATCCATCAGTGTATGAAATTTTCATTTTTGGTAAATTTTTAATTGCATTTTCAAAATCATTGGCTGATACCAGGTATTTAGAATGGCTATATCTTTTTTATTTAGTTTTGGTAATTGGATTGTGTCTAGGAATCTGTCTATTCTATATTTTCCATATTACTAGAATACAGGTTCTCAAAGTAGGTATTGATGATCTTCTGAATTTCTGTAGGATCTATTGTGATTTCTCCCTTTTCACTCCTAATTGCTTCAATTCGTGTGTTTCTGTTTCTTTTCTCTTTGATGAGGTTGACCAATGGTTTATCAGTTTCATTAGCATTTTCAAAGGATCAATTTTTTGATTAATGGACTTTTTGTATTGTTTTCTTAGTCTTCAATTGCATTAATTTCTGCTATTTTTTATTTTAAAAAAAGCAAAACAGAAAAAAGGTAGAAACAATACAGAATTTCAAAAAAAAGTAAGGAATCAATACTAGTCAATTTATTACATATTATTATGTTAGAAGTAGTTGCTCAAGTTATGAAATCTAGGCATAAAAAATGATCAGACAACCAAAACATGACAACACAAACTATCCTTTCTGATGCACTAACAGAGAGTAAGTAGTATATTTGTCTATCTCTCATACTTACACATACATACAGTTATGCAGGTATATCTGGTTTGCATTTTGTTCATGAACTCTCTGCCTACACCTATGTCTTCAAGACTTTTATCTACCTTGTCTTCCAGTATATTTAGTGTTTTTATTTTAATATTTAGATCTTGATCCATTTTGACTTTAGTTTAGTGCATGGTGATACACATGGGTCTGGTTTCATTCTTTGGCACGTGGAAAGCCAATTTTTCCAGCACCACTTATTAAAGAGGCTATCTTTCTTCCAGTGAACATGTTTAGCCCCTTTGTCAAATATAAGGTGGCTGAGTGTCTTTGTAGTTGCATTTGCATCTTCTAATCTGTTCCATTGATCCTCAGATGTTTTGTTGTTGTTGTTGTTGTTGTTGTTGTTGTTTTATAATTTTCTCCCATGGATGATCTTTGGGTTTTATTTGTTCTTCTTTTTCTTGACATTTGAGGTTCAATATTAGTTTGTTTATTTGAACTCATTCTGTTTTCCTGATATGAGAGTTTACAACTATAATTTTCCCTCTAAGAACTGCTTTCATTATCTGTCATGAATTTCTGTATGTTGTATTGGCATTATTGTTTAATTGTGTATACTGTGTAATTTCATGTTTAATTTCCTCTGTGATCCATTGATTGTTCAAAACTATTCTGTTTAATTTCTATGTGTTGGTGTAGTTTTTGTGATTAATTTTTTCATTGATTTTCAGTTTCATTGTGCTGTAGTCAGTGTGCAAGGGATGATTTCAACTCTTTTACATTTACTGACATATGCTTTGTGGGCTAGTATGTGTTTTATTTCAGAGAACATCCCATGTGAAGCTAAGAAGAATGTGTATTCTGGTGTTTTGGGGTGGAACACTCTGTGGACAACTACCTAGTCCATTTGTTCACAGGTTTGGTTTAATTCTGATATTTCTTTGTTGATTCTTTGTCTAATTGTTGTATCTCTTTGTGAGAGTGGGGGTATTGAGGTCTCTCACTACAATTGGATCAGTGCTTATTTGGTTATTAATGTCTGTTAATATTTATTTTATGTAGCTGGCTGCACTGGTGTTTGATGCATATACATTTATGATTGCTATCACTTTTTGACTCTTTTGATCAGTTTTGACTTAAAGTGTACACTACCTGCAAATAGAATAGCTACCTCTTCTTTTTTCTGAGCTCCTGTAGCATAAAAAAATGTTTTCTGTCCTTTGACTTTTAGTTTATGAATGTTTTTGTGAGTTAAATGTGTTTCTTAAATGCAGCATATTGTTGGATCTTGGTTCTTGATCCATTCTGCCAGTCTAATAATTTAGATTGGTAAGTTGAGACCATTTACATTCATGGTTATAACTGATAGTATTGGCTTAACTTTTTCATGTTATTTTCCTGTTCTTGGTTCCCTGTCTTAATCCTCTGTTTAATTGCTTGTCCTGCTTGGTAGTTTCTTTCTATTGGTGTTCGAGTGTTCATGGTCTACATTGTCTCTAACAAATCCGTCAGAGATTTCTGTACAACTGGTTTAATGATTATGATTTCTTCAGTTGTTTTTTGCCATGGAAATATCTTATTTCTCTGTTAATTTGAAAGATACCTTTGTGAGGGACATCAGTGTGGATTGAAGACAGTTTGCTTCAAATACCATACTGTAGGCTTTCCTTGATTTGAGGGTTTGTGTTGAGAAGTCTACTGTCATTTTAATGGGCTTTTCCTATAGATAATATATTTCTTTTCTCTTACACCATTTAATATGTTATTCTTGTGCTGAATTTCTGAAATCTTGATTATTATATGCTTTGGTGTAGATTTACTTTGGTCAATGTTATTTGGAGTTCTATATGTGTCATTTGTTTGTATGTCAAATTTTTTATCTGAGTTTGGTAAGTTTTCTGCCATTTCTGAGAAAAGATTTTTAATGGATTTTGCACTGTCTCCAGCTTTTTCACTGACTCTGATCAGTCTTACATTGTTGTTCTTTGCTTCATCCTGTAGTTGTTCATTTGATTTTTGTGGTCTCTTGCTATTTTTAAAATATCTTTCTTTTCCTGTTCACTACTCACATTCCTGTCTTCTAGGTCTGATATTCTCTTGTTGCTTTCATTCAATCTGTTGCATATACTTTCAGTGTAGTTTTTAATCTCCTGAATTTCCATTTGAATCTGATTTATTGATCCCATTTCTAGTCCAGGTTGGGCTTTCATGGTTTCCATCATTTTCCTGAGCCCCTCTATTTTTTTTTATCAGTTTCTCCTTTAATTGCTTTCATTTTGATTGTTATTTCTTTTTGTGATTTAGATATTATTCTTTCTATGTCCTCTTCCATTTATTTTTTTCACTTCTGTGGCTATCATTTCAGAGTTCCAATTTCCTCTAGCTCTTTGTGCTTCAGACTTTTCCTGGGTGGGCTTGGCATTTAGGGTTGCATTTTGCAACTTCCTTTTGTCAGCTTATATTTTCTATTTTTAATTTACTTTGTTTTCTGTGTTGATGCTTGTATATTTTTTATGTTAAATAGCTTTATTCCTGGTGTCAAGGTTTTCCTAGGTGATGTCTTTTCCTCAGGAATGTCTTCTAGATGTAAGTGGTTCTTGGTCTTTCTGTCTACCCCAAGAACATACTTCCCCAATATAATAAGAATGTGGAGTTGCTGTCTTTTTTTTCAAGGCCCATTCCTTTTGTACTGTAGTGTGATGATGGCTATGATTCCTTGCAATCTCAGTTTTGGCATATATGGAAGAAAAATGGATTACAACTTGTATGGGATGCTGGTTAAAGTGGTACAGTTAGCAAAGACAATAGACTCAAGCACAGCCTGGCTACTGACAAATTATCATAACTATTAGCCTGATATCTTCAACCATAGGAGCAACTTCTACAATTATATTGTACAATTCAAGTTAGAACTGGGATGTAACTCAGGCACCAACATGGCAAGTGTGAGACCCTGAATTTGATGCTTGGTACCAAAATATAGATATAGATACAAATATGGATACAGATATAGATATAGATATAGATATAGATATACATATAGATTCTAACTTATACCAGGAACTTGTATGCAACATTTTTTCACTTAGTAGAGTGATTTTACCATGTTATGCGGGTAGGGGATGGGATAGAGAAGTGGATGTATAGTAGGGGCACATTTGGTCAGCGTAGGATGATCATCAAAGTTTTGGGTAATTGTAAGATTCAAGAGGGGAGGATTGAAAGGTAAAGCCTAGGAGTATTGAAGTGAACCAGAAAGATAAGAAACAATGTTTAACCACATGAAAGTCTCATAAAATCAAGCAAGGTAATTGATGAAAGAAAGAGATTAAATGAAATAATACAAAGGGAAATTTTAGAGATCTAAATCAGGAATGAGAGAGAAAAGAAGGTAAAAAAGAGAAAGAAAAGAAAAAA